>CM035155.1:88052133-88213758 GCA_020205615.1 Panax quinquefolius | reverse complement strand
AAAATGATAATACTGAAGGATAAAGAAGCCAACGGGTTGCGGACAATAAAGCGTGGGGAATCAACATGCCGTAAATGGTAACCACTTCTGGGTGGTAATCATGGCCAAAATAATAAGAATGGACATTTCAAGAAGAGGAGATTCAACAATGATGGAAAGATGTCGATTAGTACCCGCTGTTAAGGAAGGAGAACACCACTTATCATATGCTTCAAATGGAGGGAAGGACATATACCCAAATGCGCAAGTGCTAGCAATTCAAAGCGTGTTACAATTATGGAAGAGAAGGACACCTAGCTTGATTTTTGTCGTGTACCAAAGTCACGCCCACCGATGGATGTAGGCTTATGTCGTCCCCATAAGACAACAGCCCAGAGTTTAAGTGAGAGCTGCTTTTATCAAGAACCCGAATAAGGTTATTACGTAAGTTAATCATAAATTCTTACAAGTCTATACCTTATTAGATAATCTTCTACCCATTCTTTTTATCTCTCGCTAGCGCTAATGTTTTAAATTCTGACCCCAAAGAAGTTAGACTTTGACTTATTGTTGAAACTCTGCTTAGTAGAAACCTTCAAGCATTCTCCACTGCTTATAAATCTTGTTTAATTCAAATCGACACTTTCACGCTACCGTCGATCTTATCTCTTTGAAAATATTTGCCTTTCGATGTGATTTTAGGAATCGATCGTTAACTACTCATCATGTTAAACTTTTTTTTTCAAGGTTGTTAGCTTTTATATTCCTAACCAACCTATTATGAATTCAAGCAACCAAACCACTAAAGTCAATCATCGTCATATCGCTTCATAAGAAGAGCCCTTAACCATTCGTTGGTGACTTCCAAATGGTGGAATGCACCTCAAGCTTTTACTTTTGTAGGGGACGCCGTAATAATAATCGGTGGTAAGTTGATAGGTATCAATGTGACGTGCTATCCAAGTCTTCGATGAGGGTCATAGTTTTAAATGATATTTCTATTGTTAATAAATTTCCTAACGATTCTCAAGATTTCTCGGTTTACCTCAGAGCGTGTGAATCGAATTTCAGATCGACCTCAAAGAGATAAAACCCCATTTCTAAAACCTTAAATATTTATTCAACTAAACGAACGTAATACGCGCCTAAAGACGCTGGCTCGAGTTGTTGAAGATTACGATCGTATTCATTCAATACCATCGCAGAAAAAGCTTAACGGTAGCCGACGATTCGCTGACAAGATCATACGCGATATGAAAAGCGACGTTGTTAACACAAAACCCATTTCAGATAACTTACAAATGATGAAGATAGAGTTAAAGACTTTAAGGACCCACGGAAGATAATCGAATATACGAGTAGAATCGGGACTTTAATCGATAAAGTTAAAGTCGCTCAAGCTACATACCAAAGAAATATGAATGCAAGAAGAAGGTTCAAGAGGGCGTTATTCTCTGAAGCAAAGAATCGATGAAGAGAGGAAATCTCAACCATCGATTTTATTCGCCCATTTGAAATCCTCGATCGAAAGTAGAAATCGGCCCATAGACTCGTTTTAACGCCAAGTACGTCACGCGGTTCATAACGTTTTTTCATGTATCGATGTTACGTAAATATATGGATGATTCCAACCACATTATTGAATTAGAACTAGACGAGATAAGCGGTAAGATTTAACGTATGAGGAGATACGTGTTAAAATTGGATAAGAAGGATCGTATTCAACACTCAAGGATTATACCTCAAGAGTTAGAATCACGAAATGAAGTCAAGGTATCCTTTCACCTCTTCTAAGATACTGGTATGTACGTAAATTTCGAGGGCAAATTTCATAAGGAGGGGAGATTGTGAGACCTCAAATTTTATGAATAAAGATTTAAATTTCAAATATTTTTTTAAAATTATGGTGTAGATTTGAGATAATGTTATAGTTATTGGGTAATATTTATAAATTTTGCAAAAGTATGCAAGTTGTTATATAATATTCGATTGGTCTAGAATATTCATTTTAACAGAGAATATTCGTGACGACGTACACAATCATCATCGGGTGGACCCCACAACGGAATTATCGCTTGGGATCGAGAAAATGATAAAAATATTTTTATGAAAATAACTATGAAAGTTTTACCGTTAAAACTGCTGAACTACTCGTAGTAAAAGTACGAATACGCTGTGGTTGCATAGTAGCACACGTATATTGATTATCGATGCTTACGTGAGAAGTCACTTGTTTTTTGTTCAATTATGCTACACTAATTCACGTATATTATCTCACGTTATTTAATTCAATTATTGTAGATATATTTTTATATTATTAAATCAATAATTGAGATGATGAGTTATTAATATTATTATTTGCAATATTAATGATGTCTGTAAGTTCTTCCGCCAAGGTGACGTTTCGTCACCTAATCAAGGCGCCAATCAGGAGAAATTCTTATTTGAAAGCCCCTCTTTCCTAGAACGATTCGGTCGATTAATATTGTGAATTATAATAATGATGTATAAATATTGTTAAATATATATTGAGGTGTCTTTTTATGAAGTCACTTAAATTTTATATATATATATATATATATATTATATATATAAATTTTGCTTTTATTAGTATTATTAATGTAATAAAAATAGAAAAGCTTTTATATAAAATGTAATATTTTTATAAAGTTATTTGTTTTATTAGACAATAATTAGAATATAATATATTTTATTATCGTATAGTCTTTTGCATAGTAAGTAAATCTTTTTATATAAAATGTAATACTTTTTATAAAGTTATTTGTTTTATTGTACAATAATTAGAATATATTATATTTTTATTATGTATAGTATTTGTATAGTGCTCGATAGTATTTCGTATAGTAAAATCTTTTTATATATAAAATGTAATACTTTATAAAGTTATTTGTTTTATTAGATATAATAATTAATATATTATATTTTATTACGACCGTCAGTGTAAGACCCGAATTTTATGAAATAAAAGTATTCAATTTTTCTTATAATTACTATTCAAGAAATGGTTAAATTGATAAAAGTTAAAGTTAAGGGTGATATATGAATTTTTTTCAAAATACACAAGTTGGTTATAAAATATTCATTGTTGTTGCTTGAATATTCGTTTCGTCGTGGGAATATTCTTTCCGCTGTCAGGGAATATTCGTATGCGACTCATGCAGCCCATTTATGGGCCCCATAATGTAATAACTGTCGGATGAAGAAAACGATTAAAATTAAGTTTTTATAAATAACGACGTAATCGCTATCACATTAACAATCGTTGAATACCGGTATGGTAAAATAAAGTAATACGCGTTGTTGACAAGAGCAGATACCAGATACATGATTTTTTGAATTATTGATTCTTACGAATATACACTACTCAATAATTGTTACAAAGAATTACTGCTCAATATTTTATTTTATCGATTCAATAATCGATGCGCTGATATTTTATATTATTGTTGTTCAATAATCACATAATGCACAAAAGATTCCATTATCGTATCAATAATTCATATTATTTCAATAATATTATTAGATAACATTATTGGCAATGTCTAGAAAGTTCTGCCAAGGAGAGGTTTGGTCACCTAATCAGGCGCCGTAAAGGAGAAATCCTTATTGGAAAGCCCCTCTTTCCTGAACCGCCTGGGTCATTATTATCGGTGATTCTATAATGTTATTTATGAATAATTAATTATTGATTTATATGACAATGAAATATTTATTTGATGTGGATATAAATGATGGATTTATTTATGTGGTTATAAATGAAGGAATTAATGTTGAGGTATTTTATCAAGATTTTTGTTGATCGAGGTATTAAAAGATCAAATCAAATTGTTCTTACAAATTTTATTATATGAGTTATAATTTTTAATCCGACTAGATTGATCGTTGAGATTTTTTGGATATGTTATATATATATAAGTTGAAAGTATATGTTCACAAATTTTGAACCGTTAAAATGAGCGATAATTTGTTATGAATTTTAAGAGGTGATCGATTCGTAAATTAGGTTATAAATGATTTTGGTGGAAAATTTAGAATTCAGGGCCCCACTTTTGGTTGGTGAGAAATGTGCTCAATTGAATTTTCAAATGTGGTGGGTGGGAATATAGAGTGTAAAGCCATCAAAGTTCAAAGTTAAGTTCCGCTTTTATAAGTAACATTTTCCTATAAATAGAGGGCTAAGTTAATTGAAAATCACACCGTAAAACAAGTTTTTTCTTTCTCTCTCTATATTATCGAGTTTATTCTTAAAAGTATTTTGAGTATACTTTGAGTATTGTTAGACGTGCAAGTTTCCTTCAAAGACTATATCCTGTTTCAACTAAGTACCGCTTTTCGAGGTAAGTGGATGTTATTTTCTTCTCAAATGATATTATTTCTTCAATATCATTATGTCAAATATTCGTTGGAATTTTTATCAAATTTGGAACTTTTCATGCCTGGGGTTACTTATTCACGAAAGTTACTATTCACAGTTACTATTCACATGAGTTACTATTCATGAGTTACTATTCACGAGTACTATTCATGAAGCGTGAAGATGTTTTTTGTGGAATTTCATCTTTGGTGTCTGAAGTTACTATTCACGATACTAAGACTATTCACGATATCAAGACACTATTCACTATAATCAAGACTATTCACCGAAAAATGAAAATTTTTCTTTTTCGCTCTAAAATATCTATTCGATACTAGCTTTGATTGTATCCATGTTTTGATCATTCTTGAATTTTACAATTACTATGATTATTTTCGAGGTATTTTTGGATGTATAGATTAGAGTTATGGATTTTATGAGAAAAGACTATTTTAAAAGTAACTATTTATAACTCTTGCGGTTAACTCCAAAATTGATAAAATTTTTATCGAGAGTACATATATAATATCAAGGTACTCGTGAATTTTCAAATTTTTGGATAAAAGTACAATTTATGATAAATGTTTAAATATTCTATGTGGTTTTAGCCATATGAAAAATAGTAAATGAATTTTTAAAATTTCGAGAAAAATATATGTTCAATATGGGACTATTTTATACTAAATCCCTTAAAAGAAATATTTTTAGAACTCGATTTGGTATTTTTCATGAAAAATGTTCTAGTTATGAGTAAATGAATTAAATATGTTATGTGAAGTAAGAAAATTGGAAAATATGATTTATTGGCTTCGAGAATCATATATGAGATATATGCGTATTTTTATGAGGGTTTTGGTTAATGATGATGAAATCTTATGAGTTTGGCATTTTTAGATGATTAAATGCATTAATTATTAAAGTGTAAATAATTGGATTAAATTATTTATAAGTTTGAGAAATGATTAAAATATTATTATAATATTAATAATATTAGATTACGAGATTTCTAAGTGATTTATAACATTTGGATTAAGGTGTTATAAATATGGATATGAATTTTATTATGAAATTTTATCTTTTCGTGTCGAGGTTACTAGCGCATCGATATCTACGGGACTATGTATTTAAATCACAGGTACTATTCACAACAAATTGGTTTCTTCTTCTCGACCAAATTATCGTTGATTTATGAATCTTACTCTTGAAATTAAAACCATGTTTTGATTATATTATTTTATATAACATTCTTATAACCCCAATGATGATATTTTCTTTCGACTTGAGTGTAAAGATGGGTAGATTATTGGTATGATCGTGACTATAGGTTCTCTTTGGCCAAGAGTGCAAAAGTTGAATTGTTGACCGGTATGATCATGACCATGAATTTACAATTGAATATTTTTAGCTTAAGTGCAAAGGTGAATTGATCAACACGGTTATAATTATTGTTATATAACTTCGAAATGATTACGTATTTCTTTCGATATATGAATATCTTTCGCTCAGCAGCAAAGATGACTTGTTGATGAATATCTTAAGCCTTGCAGTGCAAAGATGAATTATCGATGAATATCTTTGCTCGTAATGCAAAGATGACTCGTTGTTGAATATCTTTAATGGTAGTGCAAAGATGAATTATTGATGAATATCTTCGCTCGTGTAATGCAAAGACGACCGTTGTTGAATATCTTTAGCCCAGAAGTGCAAAAGATGAATTATCGATGAAATCTTTCGCTTCGTAATGCAAAGACGACCGTTGTTGAATATCTTTAGCTCAGAGTGCAAAAAAGATGAATTATTGATGAATATCTTTCGCTCGTAATGCAAAGATGACTCGTTGTTGAATATCTTTAAGTAGTGTAAAGATGAACTGTTGATGAATATCTTTTGGCCCGTAGTGCAAAGATGAATTTATTAGTATGATTATGAACATGTGAACTGTGATTTGGTATAACCACGATCTTCGATGTTTCGTAAAGACAAGTGATGAAAATTATCTTCGTCTTCGATGAAGAAAGGAATTTAGAACTACAATTACGATTATGAAAGTTATACATATGATCGTGGAAAGGAACCGCTGATTGATGTTACAGGATAAAATATTGTTGGTGGACTTTAACGTGGAGAAGACAATAGACTTTATATACTATTTGACTCTTTTTAATGGATCGCTTCGTCTACCGCAACTATGGTTGAAAAGTTTTATCATCTACCATATGTTCTAAATCGATTCATTATCGATGAAGACTATTGATAATTTATTTATCTTTAGTCATAATATTTTTTTATCGAGCTAGTTGTGCTCACCCTTTTGTTTCACAATTCCTTCGTAATAAAAGTGTAGTCGGGTCGAGCTGGGATAGCGAGGGAATAGAGTGGTGGTCTATAGATGTTGAGGGTGAGGTGAATTTAACTTGGAAGGGTGTTTTGTCACTATCATACAAGATGTCTAATGACATACAACCTCGTGTTATCATAAGACATGGTTGTGCTCATCCACTTTGCCGAAAGTATATTTACAAGCACTACCTATATAATCTTGGTGTTTGTTTGGAGTATAATACCCAATTAGAGACAGTGGAGATAATGATATGTCAAGAGAAGACTCACCATTGGGAAGAATATGATAGTAATCTTTCGCTTTTTCTTTGGGGTTTATTCAATCAACCATGATAATTCTGTGGCTATATGATATCTACCATAACCTAAAAGCATGGCCTCCCATGTATGAAGGTTTCCTTGAGCACTTCCCAAAGATTCTAATTTCTAAAACAGTTTTTGACTATACCTTTATGTAAGGTGTCATCGTGACGTACAGCTTGGTATATATTTGTATCCAAACTCACAAAGATATGTGTTGTTGTATTTGCACTTACACAATTGTTGTAATAAAGTTGTAGTTGTTTTTTCGTACTATATATTTCATGCACTCGAGAATGGGTTGGATGGAATGGACCTATTTTTGGGTCATTAATATAAGTGTTTGTATAGTGATCGACAATAGTGTTTCAGATAGTAAAATCTTTTTATATAAAACATAATACTTTTATAAAGTTATTTATTTTATTAGATTATAAGTAGAATATATTATATTTTATTTAAAAGATTTTGTTTTATTAGAATATTTTATTAATATTGTATAGTAAATCAATATGGACCGTCTGCTTAAAAGTAAATCAATCTGGACTGCTCATGAATTAGTTACTATTCAGCCCATTCTCCTATAAATAGAAGCTCATTCCTTCATTATTTCTTACACGAATTCAATCGAAACTCTGTAGAGAGAGAAATTATAGAGAGAGAAAGAAGAAAAGTATTCTCGCTACTTCACTACTCCTATATCCAATTTCTTCTAAGGTAAGGGTATTATTTCTTTCAGATTCATAAAGAGAACTTCGTTATTCCATTCTTTATTATTTCGCTGAATAACTCAGAGCACGCAAGCTACCCTATACTTGGTGAAATTCTTCGTTATTTCTTTCTTTATTATTATGTTGAATAACTCAGATATGTAAGTACCGCATACATGGTGAAATTCTTCGTTATTCCATTCTTTATTATTCGTTGAATATCCCCGCTCGGGTAGGCGACACGCTCTTTAATTCGGTTCCTTTAATTATTATTCGTTGAATAACTCATTCTGCAAGGCCTATCGCATGCATGGTGATTTCGTTGTTATTCCATTTTTTATTATTCTCGTTGAATATCCCGCGGCATGTAATTTCACCGACTTCGGTTCCGTTATTTATTATTCTCGTTGAATAACCTCGCTCTGCGGCTCATCGCATGCTGGTGATTTCTTTTGTTATTCCATTCTTTATTATACTTAGTCAAGTTAAAGTTTCATTTCTATACTCCATAAAATTAGTGGTATATCCTCGATATTTGCGCTTCATCTAGATTTTTCATTGAAATATTCTTCCGAGCATTCTCGAATTTTACTCTACAAAGAAGTATCATGTTGACAATTTGGACGTTATTAGTTCCCGGATAAATTAATTTTGAACTTTTTTTATCAATTCTTATATCATTGTCATCATCCTCATGTTTATATTACGTTGAAAGTCATCTGTGGCCTCAGAGTGCATGATGGACTTAGTATGATTACGATCAAGGATTAATTTGTATAATCATTTAACCGTAATGTTACAAATGATGTGGTAAAAGTCCTCATCGCCCTTAGTGCATCGATGGGATGGTTGTTGGCATGATCACGACCATCGATGAATACACGAATATCCTCGCCCGTAGAGTACGGATAATTTGTGGTTGTGATATTTAATAAATATCCTCGGCCGTAAAAAAGGATGATGAATTATTTATTGTCGAAGTCGCAGCCGATAAAAGTGATGAAAAACCTTTTAAATCATAAAAGATAGTTGATTTTATTCTCTACTGGACTTTTTTAATGGATCGCTTGTTCCGCTGCGCTTAAACTTGATGTTTGTTATATCAGATCGCTTTAACACTATCAAGGCTAACGATAATTTATTCGTATTATCTTAGTCATAATATTTCATCGGATTAGTTGAGCTCACCTTTTACTTTCATTGTTTCTTCAGAAATGAGAACGAAATGGGATGAGTTTCAGAAACTGAGTGACTCGGCCCAGATGATAACATTAGTAGTCCTCACTATTCTCAAGCTAAATAGTGTGACAATAAATGTAATGAGGACTCCATTGAGTGTGAATATTGTGCAGATGACAATATTCTTATTAAAACTCTTAGATTATGTTTTATCATATTTTTACACGACGCTTGTATAATTGTTGTATTTATATTTTGTACCATGTATCCTGATTTACTCAAGATGGGTGATGTATACTCATATTTTGGGGCGTCATAGTCAATACATTAATGGTATCAAAGCTTTAGGATACGATCCTGGTCGAGATGTTAGACTAGAACTAGAGGGGAGAGACGAGTAATTTTTTTCACTAGTATTTAACCTACCCAAGTTTATTTGTTATTTAATTGGCTCTACGAGTATGTAGGATAATATGGGTACGTCAATTAACCTTTATTTCAAGATTTATTATAGAACGATATCTCAAATAAGGTGAGATGGGCAATGGGAAAAGCATGATACATGAGGAAATAACTGTGAAGATAAATACGAAAAGAAAGCAAGGTATTCTCATCTTTTCAACTACCTGTGTAACGTAAATTTTGAGGGCGTAAATTTCATAAGGAGGAAGATTGTGAGATTCAATTTTATGAAATTAAAGTATTCAAGTTTCTTATAATTATTATTCTATTTAGTAAATGGTTAAATTGATAAATGGTTAAAGTTAAGGGTGATATGTGAAAAATTTTCAAAGTAAGTAAATTGTCATAAAATAATCTGTATTAAAAGTAATCAGAATACGCGCGGGTTGCATAAGAAAGTATACCTGTGATAGCACAATATATTTTTGATTATCGATGCTTATATGAGAAGTCACTAATTTTATTCAATTATTGTCACAATATTTTATATTATAAAATCAATAATCGGAGACGCATAAAGTTATTCATATTATTGTTCGTAATATCGACGATGTCTAGAAAGTTATGTCGAGGAGATGTTTCGTCATCTAATTGTAAGGCCAATAGGAGAAATCCTTATCAAAAACCCATTTTTTCCTCGGAATGATCCGTTATTAAATATTGTAAATTATAATGTTAATGATGCATGTCATTAAAAAATCAAATTTGAGTTTAGAGTTGAATTTGGAGACGGATGAGATATTTGAGTCCTGAAGGATGAAATTAGTAAAAAATAGACTATAAACACAAAATTTTCCGAGGTTAAGTCAACGGTTGACTTTTTAAAAAGTCAAACTTCAAAAATTTCAAAGATGAAATTGTTGATAAAAATATTTCCATTCAGGTTGGGATTATTAGTGTTAGTGGAAATCGACATTTATTTCGATAATAATTAATTCGGGTGTTAAATCGACCAAACGGTAATTAATCTGATAAATGAGCAATTAATTGCTATTAGTTCACATGCATTTAACTATTTGTTCACATGTATGGAACTATTGATTCACATGGGGTAATATTAGAGGAGGTGGCAAAGATCGATAATATCAAGGACTAAATTAAAATGGAGGTATAGATGAAGGTACTATTATATCGTAATAATTTGAGCCCCAAAACGCAATTATCGAAACTATGTTTTTCTATAAATAGAAACTCATTCTTCTTTCATTCGCACCAATTCACTAAGACTCACAAGAGCAATTATAGAGAGAGGCTATAGAAAGAAAGAAGAATAAGAAGATTCTCGCTACTTCACTATTCTACTATGACGCCCCAAAATAGGTATACATTACCCATTCCGAAGTTGCCAAATACATGGTACGTAAAAACAACTACTTAATTTTATTATTACAATTGTCGCAAAAATACGTATAACACATAACCGTAAGTTTAAATAAAATATCATCTTCTGCATAATATCCACACTCAAATAAGTCCACATTACACTTATTGATACACTATTTTACAAAATAGTGAGGACTACTATAACAACCGCTTTGGACCATCACTCCATACCCCTGCTTGGATTCTCGCTAAATTCTCACCTCATGAGAAAAAAAATGGAACAAAAAGGAAAAGGGTGAAATTCAACTAAATTTCAAGAAAGTTAATATTACGACTAAGATAATAGGAAATGATCCATAACAAGATTTGCTATAGATGAAAATCAAGCAAATAAGATCATAACCGCTCATTTCAATAATCAAGGGCGTAGATTAAAAATGGGAATTGCTCGTCCGCTAGTTCGTCTATGAGAAATTATAAGGCCTGTCCGCTAGGTGGTCTAGCGGATGCAAAAAAGAGAAATTCAATCCCCAAACTAACCCCCCAACATATATAAGCCAGCCAGTCCCAACGGATGTATAAACAAAGCGGATGTATAAGCCAGCCAATTGGGAGTCGACAGTCATGGAATATAATCCAATATAAGCCAACCAAAAGTCATGGAATATAATCCAACAGTCAACGCCCATGCAATCAATCAACTTTTTCTTTAACCTTGCAGTGGAGTACATCCAGTCAAAAGTGCAGGGCATTTAACATCTCCATTTTCACAATAAATCATTTCAACAATTTTTTAAGGTTCCCCCATCACTGTAGACAATGACACACCTAAATGCACCTTAGTATTATTCTCAGCTTAGCTCGGGGCCTGCTGAAGGGATATATATTTATATATGTGGACGAGTGCCAATTGGACATGCCCTATCAGAACTTGGCAAAAACAGGTTTTCTTCTGGCTATGCGCTGTGATCGCCTCAGTTAAATCATCAGATAAAACTACAGCAGAGTTCCAAGTTTCAACATAATCCAAAGCTTGCAAACATAATACAAAGATAAAAAATGATAAAACTAATAATAACATGAATAATTCCATGATTTTTGGTAATCAAAATTAATTATAAGAAAACTGTTTACAATGTGCCAAGAAAAATATGTTATATACATGAGTTTCAACAGAAACTGTTCCTTAAAAAGAAGGCCATTATGCCACACCTTGCAATGCAAGTAGTGTAACAGATGCAATTCTATATCAACTAACAAAGCTGGAGAATTAAGTCGACCTGCTACGTATCTGATTGGCAAGCAGAGGTAAGAAAGTTCTTCCACCCAGATCATCAAGGGTGCCTGCTAAAAAACAGCATGAATGATCTTCTCATAAACAAATTCGCAACACATTCGGTGCACGACTCTCACCTCAACATATGTCAATCTATGAGTACACACAATAAAGATCAAAGCTTCTGAGCATCTACTATATTTTCTTAGCCAAACAAACCATCTGTCCCTAATTCCCTTGTTGCAACTCCTTCTGTCGCTGCTCTTCTAGAGGATCTGGACTCTTCATTACTCTTCAAGCGTTGGCCTGAAAATAATATCAAGCCAATTTCAATAAGAAAGTTCAAATAGACGGTATCACTTCAATCTACCACCGTGAGAAGGGAAACAAAGATCACACTTTAGTAGCGCATATATTTAGCTTGATAAATTTATAACCACAAATTTTCTGAGCTGCACAACTATTTTTAATTGATAAACTTAACATCTGGCATATGGAAACACATCACAGTTAAACTTTACCAATCATAACTCATACCTGAAGGAGCTTTTCCTGGCTATCCTACAATCAAAAGTTGCTAACATTGTCACTGACCAGCACCACAATTTTGTAATCTCTTCCTTTCAAGTTCAAGCTAAATAAAAAGGAAAGCCATATTAATGAAATTTAAGAAAAGAAGAACAAAATAATTTCTCTCATCAATTTCAACACAAATAAAAACTATGAAATTGTCTTACCACTTTCCTCACACGCTCATTGGTAGCGGGAGTTCCTCCAGTAACTGATTCAGAGACATATGGACTGCTAACACACAATTCATTCATCACAACTATAGCAGTCTTGTCCCAGCACACTGAAAGCCTGATTACATGGTCGATGACAACAATTATCACAGAAACTATTATTTACTGTGCTTGACATGGATAATATAGACCCGCTTAACCAAAATTTTCACTTTTCAACCACGTCTACATGTTTGAACTCTTTTTTCATAAAGATTCTACTAGCAACATGTCACATTTTTACATGTAGAAACACCTAAATATCCCTTGCAAAAATCTAAACAGGAAACAATTGATCAAAGGATGGAAACTAAGTTCTAGTAACACTACTTTCACCAAGGACATGTAAATGTGGGGTCTCAAACTTGAACATAAAAGTGATAGTTGATGTAAAGCCAGAAGAGAACTGGTGATCTTGTGAAAGATGTAGCCGAAAATTTCCTACGCAGTAGATTATACCTGAAAAAAATACATATACTTATCCTCTAACTGAAACTGTCACCAATGGAGGACAGAAAGCCATACCAGAATCACTCAAAGCTGGAAAAATTTACTAATCCCATATTATATCAAGTGCAAAAATTTTCACATTCTCTGTTAATTTTTCACACATTCATCATAATGTATGCATTTAAATACTAGTTATTTTATCATCTCAGTTGCCTAACATTTTGTCTAATACTTCTCCTTTAACATAAAATACAAATCACCAAAGTGTCAATGCACTTGCATCTTCAAAAGCAAAAATACCTGATCAATTACACTTCGGGTTTTGACGATTTGACAGAGGAATCGCTCGAAATCGCAGCAAGTTTTGATCAAGGGCTCAGAGGAATCGATCGAAATTGCACAGAATCGTTAAACTATTGTAGCATGACGGTTTGACTGAGGTCGAAATCATAACTGGTTTAGGGAATCGAACTAGAAAGAGGTTTCACAGAGGAATCGTACTATCGCAGCATGAGGGGTTGTCGATTCGCTATTTGGGATTACAGATCTGCTGTAATATCTGAAGTTATTTGCTATTTCGGATGCTGGAAAAATACTATTTGGGATTACAGAGCTATTTAGGAATCGCGTGTGGGAGAAGAAGAAGTCCGCTAGCGGATGGTGCGATTTCTAAAGTTATACACCCAGAACCGTTGTCTGGCTTATTACCCCAAAACTGTTGGCAACTGTAATACATCCGCTTGGCTTGGGGGGTAATTTTGGGATTGAATTTTTTTTTTGGCATCCGCTACTTTGTTTGGCGAACGGCGGCTTACCATATTTAATTTAATATGCGTCCTTGATTATTGGAATTGGATTTTGATATGACGTTATTTTGTCTAATTTTCATCCATAAGAAATACTTCATATGATAATTTCCAAGATAATATACAACAAATTATCATTCATTCTTCAATAGGAAAAAACTGATAGAATATAATGTATAATAAGTTTTAGATCAACAATCTGCAATGAAACAACAATTCATTGTAAGAGTTAAGAGAGAATGAAATCTACTATCATCTATGAATTTAAAAGTCCATCATCAATATTTTATCCTCAGTAACATCAATCAATATACATCTTGAATCAAATATTCATCTTCGCATTAATTTAGCCAAAGATATTCATTCAGATCACCAAATGTCACATGTTCATCTCAACACTGCTCATCTTCAGATTACTTTTACCAAAGATATTCATCAGTAATCATACATCTTGCACTACGCGCCAAAGATATTCATCAAGATCACCATTAAGGACCGAGGATGATAAAAACATTTTAGAGAATCTAATCTAGTGAGATAAAAGGATAAAGTTTAGAGATTCTTACTTTAGATAACTCAAGTTTAAAAATACTCCATAATAAACAATAATGGAGTAAAATTCAAGAATAAAGATAAAAAACATGAAAAAATCAAAGATAGTAACCATAATAGACATCTGGGACAAACAAGAGAAAGTTTCATTTTTTGATGAATTGTGCCGTATACGTGAATAGTAATCCCGACACAAAAAGGTAGAAATTCCACAATAAAATCCATATCAATATTTTAAGATAATGATATTGAAGAAAATAATATCATTTATTTAAGAAAATAACATTCCTTACCTTAAAATAACAAGAGTTCCTGCTCAAATATAAAATGTAAAGTCGAAGGAAACTCAGAATCAATAAAGAACTCCTCAAAAGATCTAAATACTCACAAAAATACGCCGATAATATAGAGAGAAAGAAAACTTGGTTCAGTGTGATTTTCAATTCTAACCCAAGACCTATTTATAGAAAATGTTAGAACGCCAAAGCAGACTTGACCAGAATCTCGACTGGCTTTACTCGCTACTATTCCCACCCACCACATTTGAAATAAAATTTCAAAGACATTTCTTCACCAACCATAGGTGGGGCCCACTCATTCTAGAATTTTCCACCAAAAAGATAAATTTAGAAACTTCAACAATTTTCAACCAACCACCTCTTAAAATTCATAACAAATCATAACGCTCATTTTAATTCGCTCAAAATTTGTGGACATATACTCAACTTATATATGTATAATATATCCAAAAATCACAACGATCCAATGGTTGGATTAAAAATTATAACTCACGCAATATATCTCAAAAATACTAATTTTTTGATTATGAGTCCTTCGGACCAGTTTCCTTCATTTATAACCACATAAAATAAATAAATCCATCATTTATATCCACATAAAATAAATATTTCCTTATCATATAAATCAATAAATAATTATTCACAAATAATATTATAGAATCACAATAATGACAAACCGGGCCATTCCCAAGAAGGGGGGGCTTTTCGATAAGGATTTCTCCTTCTTGGCGCCAAGTAATTAGTGATCAAACTCTCCTCGATGTAACTTTCTGCATACATCGCTAATAATGCTATCTAATAATATTATTCAAATAATGTGACGCCCCCAAAATAGGTATACATCACCCATCTTGAGTCACCAAATACATGGTACAGAATTCAAATACAAACTTAATTATATTAACACGAAGCTTTGAAGTTTTAATACAAATATTGTCTTCTAGATAAAGATTCAAACTCAAAATACGACAAAACATAATCGAGAGTTTTAACACTAATATTATCATCTAGACAATATCCACACTCAAATTCAATCTTATTACATTTATTATCACACTATTTCATAGAATAGTGAGGACTACTAATGCTATCATCTGCATCAGCTACTCTATTCCCGACTAGTCCCTCGCCACGCTCATTTTTCAAGAGAACAATGAAAGCAAAAAGGGTGAGATCAACTAGCCCAAGAAGAAATATTATGACTAAGATAATGCGTAACAAATTATCGTTAGTTTTCAATGTTGTTAAACCGATACAATATAACAAACATCAAGTTTAACTAAGATTTTAACAAGCAATCCATTAGAAGAGTAAAGTAGAGAATAAATCTACTATCTTCTATGATTTAAAAGGTTTTTCATCACTTTTATCAATGAAACTCATCTTAATAAATAATCCACATCATCAAATCATCCCCGCACTACAAAGCTAAGGATATTCTTTAAGATCACGCGACCATTTAATTATCCATGCACTACAAGCAAAGATAATCATGTTTTCATCAACTATCCCGATCATGCCATAAAATAATTCATCTTTGTATTCTTGGTCAAGAGAATCCAAAGCCATAATCATACCAAAACTCGCCCATCAATGCACTACGCTAACGAGGACTTTTTCCACATCATTTGTAACATCACTACCATGATTATACCGAATAATCCCTCGGTCATAAATCATACCAAGTCCATCTATGCACTACAGCCACGATGACTTTCAACGTAATATAAACCTGAGGATAATGACAATGACATAATAATTCAATAAAACAAGTTCAAGAATTAATTTATCCAGGAACTAATAACGTCCAAATTGTCAACATGATACTTCTTTGTAGAGTAAAATTCAAGAATGCTTAGAAGAATATTTTCATGAAAAGATACTGGATGAAGCGCAAATATCAATGATATTCCACTAATTTCATGGAGTATAGAAGTCAAAACTTTAACCAACTGAGTATAATAAAGAATGGAATAACAAAAGAAATCACTAGCATGCGATAGATCGCATGCAAAAGTTATTCCAATGTAATAATAAATAACGGAATTCAGTCATGCAGAACGCACGCATGTGATATTCCAATGTAATAATAAATAATGGAACCAGTCACGTATAAACGCATTGTATGTGATATATTTCGACAGTAATAATAAAGAATGAAATAATAGAAGAATTTCACCATGTATGCAAGATTTCAGATAGACAAAAGTTATTCCAACATAATAATAAGGAATGGAATAATGAAGAATTTTACCATGTATGCAGATTCAGATGTATAAAAGTTATTCCAATATAATAATAAGGAATGGAATAATGTAAGAATTCCAAAGCAAGTATATAGGGTAGTTCACAGATACAAAAGTTATTCCAATGTAATAATAAAGAATGGAATAATGTAAGTTCTCTTCATGAATACAAAAGAAATAATACCCTTACCTTAGAAAAACCTGGATATAGGAGTAGTGAAGTAGCGTATACTTTTCTTCTTTCTCTCTATAGTTTCTCTCTAGAGTTTCAATGAATTCGTAAGAAATAATGAAGGAATGGGCTTCTATTTATAGGAGAATGGATCAATAGTAACTAATTCATGAAACTATCCAAATTGATTTACTTTTAAACAGACTATCCATATTGATTTACTATGAAAAACACTATGCAGCACTCATGGAACACTACGCATAATAAAATATAATATATTCTAATTATTGTCTAATAAAACAAATAACTTTATAAAAGTATTATGTTTTATATAAAAGATTTTACTATGCAAAATACTATGCAGCACTATGCAACACTACGCATAATAGAATATAATATATTCTGCATTTATAGTCTAATAAAATAAATAACTTTATAAAAGTATTCTGCTTTTATATAAAAGCTTTTTCGCTTTTATTACATTAATAATACTAATAAAACAAAATTTATATATATATATATATATATAAACTTTTGTGACTTCATAAAAAACACCTCAATATATTTAACAACATTTATCATCATTGTTGGGCCATAATCCTTTTCCTTATCGGGCGGATTTAATGGGCTCCTCCTCGATCATGTTACTCTTGTTCTAGTTGATCCGAATGATTGGGGCCAGCTTATTTGATCATTTCATTGGGTCCTTTGCTTGGATCCTATTCGTTTGGGTCATTTCTATTATTTGGGCTTAGTCATCGAACCGGCCCATTACATAAATTGTCACTTAATCCAACTTTGATCGCAGAATCATTATGCCAAATGATAGTCGATTACTACGTTCGCCACCTTCTCGCATGGCATTAATGAGGATGGGACTCGGATGACGGCTACGGTGGCAAATAGTGGTAGCAGTGAGGAAGTAGGCTACATACTTTCTACCGAAATGACCGTGAGTGGGGGAAAAGGTGTCGAGATGATAAGTGGCACCAGAACCGGGATTGGAGTATGATTGGGCTAAGATCACATAAGAGGGTAAGTATCAAGATATTACACACATTCATATTATTATTCTCTCTCGACATTAGACATTATTTTTCTCCATTGTTGACCTTGTGATCGCCGACATCGATTCTCACGCCGGTTATCCCTCGACGGTCAAAGCCGCCAAGTTTTTGGTGTCGACTTGTTGAACTGCGGCAGATATCTGGACGCGCGTCTTCGTGATTGGGACGTGGAGAAAGATCTTGGCGCTAACATTGGCGCTAGAAAGAGGGTCGAGTTCTAGTGTCCCCGAGTATTTTTAATCATGCATCGCGGTTTGTTCTACATCGATTCATGGTAAAAGAGTAGAACACCTACATTTCGAAGGGCGCCCGAGGGTCGCCAAAGGAATCGACACCACGAGTGTCTATCAAGGATCGTTTGGGGACTGGCAATAAGTGTTCATGCTAAACATGTCATTCAAACGATCACACCAAGATTTTCTAATCAAGGCGGTGGGCAAGGCTAAGCGTAGGCTAGTCTTCCCGACGGAGAAAGGGTCTCGCCATGGTCGGAAATGAGTAGAAGGCACCTCGCCTAGAACTCGATACCGAGAGGACCATGACGAAAAAGCTTCACGACCGCTAAGATGGCGTATGAAGCGGATAGAGCTATGGAAGTACTCGTGAAAGCAAATGACAGGATATAGCCGAGCAGATGGCCTTGAGCAAGCAGGTTGAGGGATGAAGAGTCCAGTTATGATCATCCAAGAGCGAGGGCATCAAGTGGGAAAGAACCTGCTCATTCTGTGACGAGAATCTCTGGGCCAAATCGAGAAAGAAGAAGATCCCAAGCCCTACCCTCAAAGATCAAAGAGGGCACATCACCTTGTCGATTCTAAGGAGCAGTGGTCTGAAAGAACGTAAGAGGTCGATCCGTAGATCACACCCCGAGACCACAAAGAAAGCACTTGTTGTTGCACATTCTCGCCATAGTGCCCGAAGTTCAAAGACGAAGTATATCCGGGGATCGACTCTCGAGAGTCTCATCGAGGGTACACCACCCCGTGGACACTCGCCATCATAAAAGTCCTTCTAGAGTTGAAGGCTCTATTGTAAGAAACCGGTCCACTAAGAAGAAGAGGAGTCACCGTAAAAGAAGCATCATCTCAACCGTAAGGTATGGAGTATCCGTTAAAGAGTTAAAAGAACTTCTAAGCAAAGCAATCAAGTACAAAAAACGAAGGATACTTTGGAGAAAGAAGGCATCCCTTTTTCCGCGGAGATTCTTAAAGAAAAAGTCAACCCCTACCAAGAAGTTAACCCATATCGAGAGTTATGATGGATCGGGGATCCTATACGACCACAAAGCGCTCAATCGATCGATGGATTATTACGACTTTTAGCGATGTCGCTAAGTGTCATACTTTTGTCATAACGCTCGTAAAGGATGCCCGATAATGGATGGGGACTTTTGCCCTGATTCAATTTCATCTTGGGCGTATATGTGCAAGAAATTTCATGCTCGCTCGGAGCAACAAAAGAAGGGGAAAACCAATCGTTCGCTGGCTCAGTTCGACGCTTTTTTGAATGAGTCTTTGGGCCAATATGTGAAGCGGTTCCGTGAAGCAATGCCAAGTGATGCATCGAACGATCTACAAGCCGTTGGATCGCTTCGTAATGGGTTAGATCCGTCAAATCGTAGAAGTTGGTGAAGAAGTTAATGTTTCATCACCAAGAGTCTCGCCGAAGCCTTCGACAAAGTCAAGGCTATATCGTGGTGGAGGAAGCCATGGATAGCCTCAAGCATCCTTCTTCGCATCGGCTTAAGGAGATGACGGATGTAACCGATAGAGACCGTAAAAAAATGAAGGAATAAAGACCGCTACGGCGACGGGGTCAAGAAATATAGCAATTGAGAGAGGTGGAGGACGCTCATTCCGCTTCCAAATTTCAGAGAGTGAATAGGACGACACAAAGACTCAACACGCATGTATGTTATCTTGGATCAAATTAAGAATCAACCTATCTTCGAGCCACCCGAGATAACATTAAGCCCGGAAAGGGAATTTCGTAAGTATTGTGGATTACCATCAAGCTTCGGGTCATGATACTGAACGATCGTGCTAGTTTGAAGGATTTTATTGAAAGAAAGATACAAGCGGGCTTTAATTCAAGATGTGGATGGCGTAACTAATCAACAAGAAGATAGAGGGCCTCGTTTCACTAATCAACCGGGCCAAAGAAGCTGCCAGCCCTAATGGGCCTGCAAGGCATGTGATAGATGTCATCGGGGTACTTCCGCAAACTCGCTGGAAAGAAGTGCCGGCCGGTTATTTCGATTCGGCCATGTTAGTGGCGGGTACCCTCTCCAAGACCCATGATCTTATTCTAGTACTGGTAATCTCCTTTATCGATGAAGATTACCTCTAAGTCATCGAACCGCACGAGGGATCATTGGTGCCGATCGCATGTGGGTTCTTGGATATGAAGAGAATGATGGTGGATAATGGGTCTTCAGTAGACATTCTATATGCCCACGCTTATCAGAGGATGCACCTAGACGGGCGAAAGATGGAGATAGGACAGAGGCTCCTTTATATGGTTTTAGTAACGACCCGGTCAAGGTGGTTGGAACCATTGAACTACCCAAATCATCTTGAACGGTCCCTCAACAGGTACAAATTATTTGCAAATTTTATGTTGTACATGTAGATTCTGCTTATAATGCTATTTTGGGAAGGCCTACTTTAATTGCTTTGCAAGCTGTGACCTCAATCCCTCATTTCAAAATCAAATTTCCTACTACCATGGGGTTCAGTGAGGTGAAAGGGGATTTAGATCTGGCCAGAAGGTGTTATAGGAACGCTGTGATCACTTCGGGATTGGGGGTATCAAAGCAGAAGCAGACCATGGCGATAGAGATCGAACCCTTCACAGAGAGTAGTTCCGAACCATTGGTCATGCCAGTTGAAGAAACGGAGGAGATAGAGCTCATCCCGGGCAAAGCGAACAAGACGGTGAAAATAGGTTCGGGTCTGCCGGAACCTCTCCGGACGAACCTCATGGAGCTCCTGCAATGCTATGTTGACATTTTCGCATGGGAACCTCGTGGATATGCCAGAGTAAGGCAGGATATCGCGAAAGCATCCATTGGAGGTGGACTCTGCCAAAGAAACCAAATCGACAGAAGAGGAGGATCTTTGCACCGAATGTCGTCAATCATTGATGAAGAGATTGCAAAACTGTTGGTACCGACTTCGCCTTCTAGATCGACTACCCACAATGGATGGCGAATGTGGTGTCGGGTCCGTATAAAATGGTAAATGGCTAGTCCGCATCGACTACACCGATCTAAATAAAGCTTGTCCAAAGGATTTCGTGATGCCCCCAAAATTAGGTATACATCACCCATCTTGGGTCGCGACACTTACATGGTATGTAATTTAAATACAACTTATTAACATAACTGCTGTGGGTAATAATATTTACATAAACCGTGAGTTTAAATACAAATATCGTCTACTAGATATTATACAAACTCAAACAAAAAGTCCTCATTATAGCTTATTATCACACTATTTTTGCTGTAATAGTGAGGACTACTAATGCTATCTTCGTGACCATCACTGCTTCCCCGACTCGCCCCCGCCTATATTATCATTTCTCAAGAGAATGTTGAAAGAAAGGGTGAGCTCAACTAGCCCAAGAAGAAATATTATGACTAAGATAATGCGTAATAAATTATCAATAGTCTTCAATAATGTTAAACCGATAAAATACAATGATAAAACCACGCTTAATCGCAATGAATATGCAATCCATTAAAAGAGTCAAGTAGAAAATAAAGTCTACTATCTTTTAGGTTTTAAAAGGTTTTTCATCATTTTATAGTCGAGACTCAAACTTTAATAAATATTCCACATCATCGAATCACCCCCGCACTACTACGGCCAAGGATATTCTTTTAAGATCACGACCACAATTATTCATGCACTACACGCCAAGAATATTTGTGTATTCATTAATGGTCATGATCATGCCAACAATCATCCACCAATGCACTACTACTAATCGAGGATTTTTACCACATCATTTGTAACATTACTGGCCATGATTACAATCAATAGTCTCGTCATAATCATACCAAGTCCATCTACGCACTCATGTGCCATGATGACTTTAAAAAAATATAAACATGAGGATGATGACAATGATATAAGAATTCAATAAAACAAGTTCAAGAATTATTTTATCCAGGAATTATTAACGTCCAAATTATCAATATGATACGGTTTTGTAGAGTAAAATTCAAGAATGATCAGAAGAATATTTTCATGAAAAGATACTGGATGAAACGCAAATATCAAGGATATTCCACTAATTTCATGGAGTATAGAAGTCAAAGTTTTAACCAACTGGGTATAATAAAGAATGGAATAACAAAAGAAATCACCATGCATGCGATAGACCGCATGCAAAAGTTATTCCAATGTAATAATAAATAACGGAACCTGTGTCGTGAAATTCACAAATGTGATGTTCCAATGTAATAATAAAGATGGAACTGCATCCGTAAAACAAAACACATGTAGATAGGATATTCCAATGTAATAATAAAGATTTAAACCAGTCCGGTAAAACACATGCATGTGATGTTCCAATGTAATAATAAAGATTTTAACCAGTCCTGTAAAACACATGCATGTGATGTTCCAATGTAATAATAGAAGAATGTCACCAAGTATAGGTAAATCATGATACAAAGTTATTCCAATGTAATAATAAGCAATGGAATAACAATGCATTCTCTTCATGAATAAGAAAGAATAACACCCTTACATTTGGTAGGAGATTGAATATCGCCGCAGAAGCAGTAGTAACAAAATACTCTTCTTCTTTCTCTTATTCTCTATACTTTTCTCTCTATAGCTTGAATGAATTCGTGAAAATAATGAAGCCCTCAGGCCTCTATTTATAGAAGATTTCTAGCTTTAGCACATGCCGTGTGAAAAGGCAAGTGGCTCGACGAATCGGGTTTCGTCGACGCTCAGTAATGTGAAACGACAAGTGGTTCGGACACCTCAGTAATGTGAAACGACAAGTGGTTCGACGTCTGGTAAAGGTAATTACTATTATTAACGAAGGTAAATACTATCGACGAAGGTAAATACTATTCACAAGGATAATTACTATCGACGAAGGTAATTACTATCGACGAAGGTAAAAATACTATTCACAAGGGTAATTACTATTCAAGGAAGGTAATTACTATCGACGAAGGTAAATACTATTCACAAGGGTAATTACTATCGACGAAGGTAATTACTTATCGACGAAGGTAAATACTATCGATTTAAGAGACTCTTAGATGATGACATATGAGCCCCCATAAAATAATCAAACTTACCACAAATCATTTTTTTTTTTCATCAACACATATTTAATCTTTCAACAATTATTAATCATTTATAACTTGTCGCCTCAATTATTGATTTAATACTATAACATATTATACAGATGATAATCGTGACAATAATTGAATCAATAATATAAGAGATATGATGCAAAGAATTATCAGAAGTAATAATTGAGCATAATCGAAAGTGACTTCTCACGAAGCATCAATAATCAATACCGTAGTGCTACTACGCAACCACGCCAGACATCGATTTTTTACCACCTAGTAGTTCAACAGCTTTTAATCTGTAACACCTCCGCCGTTATTTTTATAAAATTTTTGTCGCTTTTCAATCCCAATAATAATTTTGCTGGGGTCCACCAATGATTGAGCCATTGTCATTTAATATTCCCTAACAAAAAGAATATTCCCCACCAAACTAATATTTTATAACAACTTGTATACTTTGCAAAATTTATAAATATTACCCACAACTATAACATTATATCAAATTTATTCCATAATATTCAAAAATAATATTTATAGAAAAATTCATCTTTATTTATAAAAGTGGGGTCTTACAACCTCCCTTCTTATGAAATTTCATTTCAAATTAGGGTACGACTCGGTATGTCAAGAGGTAAGGATACCTTGATTTCATTTCGATTCTAACTCCCAAGTCATTTCTCAACATCGTGGTTCCTCCACAAAACTTTCGATTTGAGGTATAACCTCGAGCGTAGAATATGTTCCTTCTTATCCAAAATTTGAACAGAACCTCTTCATACGCCAAATCTTCCGCTATTTCGTCCGGTTCTAACTCAATAATATGGTTCTGGTCTTTCACATATTTACGTAATATAGATATGTGAAAAACGTTATGAACACGAGACATATTCAAGCAGAAGTTTAGTCTATAGGCCACGCCCTACCGATCGAGGATTAAAATGGATCGATGAATCGAGGGTTAAGTTTTCCTCTCTTTCCAAATCTTGTAACTCCTTTCCATGGAGCAACTCTTAACAACACATGATCTCCTATATCGAATTCCACGCCCTTTTCGATGAAGATCAAGATAACTCTTTTGTCGATTTTGTGAGGTTTTTATACGTTGTTTGATCGTTTCAATCTTTTCCGTAGTCATACGCATCAACTCGTCCCAACAACGTTGCTTCACCCACCTCATCCCAAAGATATCGAGAACGACACTTTCTTCCATACAACGCTCGAATGGAGCCATGCCAATACTTGCTTGATAATCGTTGTTGTAGGAAAACTCCACCAATGGTAAGAACTTGTCCCAACTCCCCTTGAAATCAAGGACACAGTAGTCTTAATAGATCTTCAAGAGTTTGAATAGTCCTCTCCGATCGTCCGTCCGTTCGAGGATGATATGCCGAGCTAAATCGTAAGTCCTGCGCTCATAGTTTTTTGCAAACCAACCCAAAATCGAAGAAGTGAATCTTTGGTCTCGATCGTAAACTATGGATACCGCAGATACCATGCGCCTTACAATCTCGCTTATGTACATACGAGCAAGACGCTCAAGTGTATAAGTTTCTCGACGCAGAAGAAATGAGCAGACTTGGTCAACCTATCAACAATGACCCAAATCGCATCAATGCCTTGAGAAACCTTAGAAGACCCCAGAATCTAAATCCATGGTAATGTGCTCCCACTTCCATTCCGGAATTTCAAGTGGTTGCAATGGACCTTTTGGTACTTGATGCTCCGCTTTAACTCGCTGACAAGTTAGACACCTTGAGATAAACAAAGCGCTATCTCTCTCTTCATATTGCTTCCACCAAAATGTACGATTTAATATCATGATACATTTGGTACTCCTGTGATGGATTGTAAATGGTGTGTCAGGTGCTCCATCATGATATTATACTTTAAATCGTGGTCGTTAGAACACAAAGTCCGGAGTCGACTCAAGTATTCCTTCTTCATCGATTCTTGCTTCCTAAGATAGCACCTTCTTGCACTTTCTTCCTCATACGCATCACCTGTGTCCAGTGAGCTCGAGCAAATTTTAACTTTATCAATTAAAGTTTGGTTCTACTCAGATACTCGCTATCATCACACGCGCCCTCGAGTCTTTAATTCTATCTCCATCCTTTGCAAGTCACACAAAATGGGCCTTCATGCGTTGACAATATCGCACTCAGATCAGATATGATTTTCTACTCAACGCGCCGCCTACCACGCTCGCTTTTCCAGATGGTATCGATGGTACGATCATAATCTTTCAACAGCTCAAGCCAACGTCGTTGTCGCATGTCGAGTTCCTTTTGAGTGAAGAAATATTTGAGGCTTTTATGATCCGTAAAGATCTCCACTTTCTCCCCATACAAGTAATGCCTCCAAATTTTAAGTGCAAAGATACAAACCGCTAACTCTAGATCATGAGTAGGATAATTCCTCTCATATTCTTTGAGTTGTCGCGAGGCATAGGCTATAACTTTTCCATGTTGCATAAGAACACATCCCAACCCTTTGCGTTCAAGCATCATCAGATGACAAATCCTCCGAGCCGTATGGTATCACGTAACAAAATAAATAAGTCTCCTCTCGAAGTTCTTGAAAACTCTTCTCACATTCTTCGCCCAACCGAACTTTCAGTATCTTTCCGAGTCACCGAATAATGGAATAGCGATTCGAGAAAATCCTTCCACTAATCTCCGATAATAACAAATTTAAACCGAGAAAGCTACGACTTCGGCACATCGATTTAGGTTGTTCCCTACTTTCAATAGCTTCAATCTTTGTTGGGTCAACAGATATTCCATGACTTGATACCACGCGGCCCAAGGAATGCTACTTCTTCAAGCTAGAACTCGTGATTTCTTCAACTCGCATAAAGCTTATATTCACGAAGCTTTTGGAGTGTCACCTCAAGTGTTGCTTTCATGATCTTCACGGCTTTTGGAATAAATAAGGATGTCATCAATAAAGACGACCACAAAGTGATCTAAATATTCCTTGAATACTCTGGCTCATCATATCCATAAAGGCAAATAGGAGCATTAGTCAATCCAAAAGACATGACTAGGAATTCATAATGCCCGCATCGAAGTTCTCAAAGCCGCCTTTGAATGTCAGTGGTTCTAATCTTCAATTGGTGATATCCTAACGAAGATCAATCTTTGAAAAGAATTTGGCTCCTTGCAATCGGGTCAAACAGTCATCAATACGCGGGCAATGGATACCTATTTTTGATGGTGACATGATTCAACTCCCGATAATCAATACAAAGTCGATACTCCCATCTTTCTTCTTCACGAATAGAACAGAGCACCCCAAGGAGAAGTACTAGGACTAATAAAGCCAATGTCTAACAATTCCTCGCAATTGGGTCTTTAACTCAAGTTCAATAGAGCTATTCGACATGGGCTTTGGAAATAGGTTTTGTACCGGGTTCAAGGTCGATACAAAATTCAATTTCACGCCTGGGGTAGGCCGAAGTTCTTCTGGGAATACGTCAGAAATTTATTAACAATAGGAATATCGCTTAAAACCGATTTATTTTTATTTAAAAATTTGATATGAGCTAAGAAAGCTCGACATCCGCTTTTCAATAAACGAATAGCTTTATGGCTTGAGATGACCGTGATTGATTTTAATGGTTTGGTCATTTGAATTCGTGATAATAGGTTGATTAGGAATATGAAAGCTAACAACCTTATTTAAAACAATCAATTTTTGCATGATAAGTAGTTAACCAATCAATCCCTGTAATCACGTCAAATGCAAGTATTTTTAATGAAATAAGATCGAAGGGTAATGTGAGGGTACCGATTTGAACCAAACAAGACTTATAAACAAGTGGATGTAATGAAGGTTTCTCCCAACGGAGTTTCCACAGATAAGTCAAAGTCTAATTTCTCCTGAGTCAAATTTAATCGATGAGCGCAAGTAGAGAAATAAAAGAATGGGTAGAACCCAGATCAAATAAAGTATAGATTTCATTAGAGTTTATGATAAGCTTACCCGTGATGACCTCATTCGGATTCTTCGCTTTGGGAGGTCACAACAAATGCCTCCCTCAGACTAACGGCTTTTGAATTTTCCGGGATGGCCTTTGGTGCTCTCCATCCTAGTTGAATTTGTCTTCTGTGAACGACAAAATCGAGCTAAGTGACCTTCTCTTCCACAATTATAACATGCTTTTGACTCACATGACGCAGCTTTGATCGATGTGTCCTCTCCTCCGCATTTGAAGCATATGATAGGTGGTCTTTCTCCTTCCTTAACAACGGGTGCCGGTGTCGACGCCTTTCCATCATCATTGAATCTCCTTTTCTTGAAATGTCCATTCTTATTGTTTTGGCCCCGATTACCACCAAGTGGTTACCATATCCGCCCGTTGATTCCCTCCACGCTTGTTGTCACCGCCGATGACTATTCTCGCCGGTATTATAATTTTGCTTACCGCTTCTCTTTTAGTCAGGTTGACTCATTATCGCGCTCCACTAATCGAGCCCTATTTACAACATCTCAATACAAACACGCTTTACGAGAAATAAGATGTCGACGTATTTCCGCTTCAAACCTCTTAAAAACATTCGCACCATTCTCTTCATTATCCACCAAGTGGGACGAAACCGTGATAACTCCGCAAATTTTGCCTCGATCATGACACTGGCCATATTGTTTTGTTCCAACTTGATAAACTCCACCTCCTTCATGTGGGTAATACTTTCGTGAAAGTATTTGTCGCTGAAATGCCCCTCGAACTTCTCCCAAGATATCTTCAAGACAAATTGGTCGAGTACGCTTTTACCGATTCCCACCAAGAATCCGCCTCCTCCGCAACATAAAGGCTAAGAAGGGAACCTTTTGCTTCCTGAGCATCCCAAGACATCAAATATCTTGGTAACTGCTTTATCCATGCTTCCGCCTGTAAGTGGTTTTGCTCTCCTTAAACTCCCCGTGGTCCCAGCTCCTTAAATTGTTTAATGTGACCGCCGAGAGTTTTCCGTGTTTCCACCCACGTTTTGGACAGAGTCGCCTCTTCTCATTGTCAGATAAATTGCATAAAGCCTCCAACATTTGATCATTCATCATTTGGTCGGTGTTGTTGTTTGTATGAGGATTGTCGCCTTCCGATGCACATTATCCTCGATTATTGATATGTGGTGAATCAACGATCGTCGCGGCCCATTTCTATTCTCAACATTCTCGTATGTCATTTTCAGACATCGCCACAAAACAAAAGGTTAATCGACATGTAACAAATTATCCCTATCTTCCGACCAACCAATAAAATAGCACATAAACCAGTAGGTCATACTAGCGAAGGTATTCCTGCCTCCTCCTCCTAGTACTATTCTCACATCTTAGCTGTGGATCATATCCCTAAGCTTTGATATTCAACCGTGACGCCCCCAAAATTAGGTATACATCACCCATCTTGGGTCGCCACTTACATGGTATGTAATTTAAATACAACTTATTAACATAACTGCTGTGCACAATAACGACATAAATCGTGAGTTTAAATACAAATATCGCTCTACTAGATATTATACAAACTCAAACAAAAAGTCCTCATTACAATTATTATCACACTATTTTACGTAATAGTGAGGACTACTAATGCTATCTTCGTGACCATCACTGCTTCCGACTCGTCCCAAGCCTATATTATCATTTCAAGAGAACAAAGGAAAGAAAGGGTGAGCTCAACTAGCCCAAAGAAGAAATATTATGACTAAGATAATGCGTAATAAATTATCAATAGTCTTCAATAATGTTAAACCGATAAAATACAATAGACAACCAGCTTTAATCATAGCAATGAATATGCAATCCATTAAAAGAGTCAAGTAGAAAATAAAGTCTACTATCTTTTAGGTTTTAAAAGGTTTTTCATCATCGCTTATAGCCGAGACTCAAACTTTAATAAATATTCCACATCATCGAATCACCCCTCGCACTACGGCCAAGGATATTCTTTAGTATCACGACCACAATTATTCACGCACTACGCCAAGAATATTTGTGTATTCATTAATGGTCATGATCATGCCAACAATCGCCCACCAATGCACTGCACTACTACCATCGAGGATTTTTACCACATCACTTGTAATATTACTGGCCATGATTACAATCAATAGTCTCTCGGTCATAATCATACCAAGTCCATCTATGCACTACACATGTGCCATGTATTGACTTTAAAAAAAAATATAAACATGAGGATGATGACAATGATATAAGAATTCAATAAAACAAGTTCAAGAATTATTTTATCCAGAATTATTAACGCCCAAATTATCAATATGATATCGCTTTTGTAGAGTAAAATTCAAGAATGATCGTAAGAATATTTTCATGAAAAGATATCGGATGAAACGCAAATATCAAGGATATTCCACTAATTTCATGGAGTATAGAAGTCAAAGTTTTAACCAACTGGGTATAATAAAGAATGGAATAACAAAAGAAATCACCATGCATGCGATAGATCGCATGCATAAAAGTTATTCCAATGTAATAATAAATAACGGAATGGAAGTCGTGAAATTCACAATCATGTGATGTTCCAATGTAATAATAAAGATGGAACTGATCATCCTGTAAAACACATGTATAGATATTCCAATGTAATAATAAAGATTTTAAACCAGTCCTGTAAAAACACATGCATGTGATGTTCCAAATGTAATAATAAAGATTTTAACCAGTCCTGTAAAACACACGTGCATGTGATGTTCCAATGTAATAATAGAAGAATGTCACCAAGTATAGGTAAATCACAGATACAAAAGTTATTCCAATGTAATAATAAGCAATGGAATAACAACAAGTTCTTCTTCATGAATAAGAAAGAATAACACCCCTTACATTTGGTAGGAGATTGAATACCGCGCAGCAGTAAGAACAAAATACTCTTCTTCTTCTCTCTTATTCTCTATACTTTTCTCTCTATAGCTTGAATGAATTCGTGAAAATAATGAAGCCCTCAGCCTCTATTTATAGAAGATTTCTAGCTTAAGACACCGCCGTGTGAAAAGGCAAGTGGTTTCGACGATCGGTTCGACGCCTGTAATGTGAAAGGACAAGTGGTTCGATTCGTAATGTGAAACGACAAGTGGTTCGACGTCCGGTAAAGGTAATTACTATTAACGAAGGTAAATACTATCGACGAAGGTAAATACTATTCACAAGGATAATTACTATCGACGGAAGGTAATTACTATCGATTTAAGGTAAATACTATTCACAAGGGTAATTACTATCGACGGTAAGGTAATTACTATCGACGAAGGTAAATACTATTCACAAAGGTAATTACTATCGACGAAGGTAATTACTTATCGACGAAGGTAAATACTATCGATTTAAGAGACTCTTAGATGATGACATACGAGCCCCCATAAAATAATCAAACTTACCACAAATCATTTTTTTTTCATCAACACATATTTAATCTTTCAACAATTATTAATCATTTATAACTTGTCGCCTCAATTATTGATTTAATACTATAACATATTATATGATGATACCGTGACAATAATTGAATCAATAATATAAGAGATATGATGCAAAGAATTACTATAGTAATAATTGAGCATACCGAAAGTGACTTCTCACGTAAGCATCAATAATCAATACTGGTGCTACTATGCAACCACGCCAGACATCGCATTTTTTACCACCCAGTAGTTCAACAGCTTTAATTAATGGTAACACTCTCCGCCGTTATTTTTATAAAATATTTTTGTCGTTTTCTCAATCCGACAATAATTTTGCTAGGGGTCCACCAATGATTGAGCCATTGTACTAATATTCCCTAACAAAAAGAATATTCCCCGACCAAACGAATATTTTATAACAACTTGCAAACTTTGCAAAATTTATAAATATTACCCACAACTATAACATTATATCAAATTTATTCCATAATATTCAAAAATAATATTTATAGAAAAATTCATCTTTATTTATAAAAGCTGGGGTCTTACAATTTCTACTCGCTACCCCACATCAAACAATTCATCGATGCCACTTCGGGGTATGCTTTGTTAAGTTTCATGGACGCATTCTCTGGATATCATCAAATTTCTATATGTAAAGAGGATATACCAAGAAGACGGCGCTCATTACGCATCGCTCTAAGATATGCCTATAAGAAAATGACTTTCTACTCATCAATGCTCTGAGCCACATACCGAGGACGATGAACCATGTCTTCGAGATATCGCCCCAGCAGAATGTGGAGGTGTACGTGGGATCTATATGATTGTCAAAAGCATGTTGGTGCATAAACATCCGGATGATTTAGAAGAATGCTTTCGCACAATTCGTCATCACAATTTGAGATTGAACCCCACTAAGTGCACCTTCTGGCTCAGGAGTCGGCAAGTTTCTAGGTTATCTTGTCACCGAGAGGAATTGAAGCCAATCCAGAGAAGATTCAAGAGATCCTAAACACGAAGACTCCTCACCATTTAAAGATGTTCAACGTCTGATCGAAGGATTGCAACTTTAAGGAGGTTCATGTCCAGGTCGGCAGAAAGATGTTTGCCGCTCTTTTCGATACATTGAAAGGACCAAGAATGCAAAGACGTTTCAATGGACTTCTTGAGTGTGAGGACGCCTTTCAGAGCATCAAGTCCTACTTATCTTCTACGCCTTTTTGGTGAAGCCCGCCTCGCCGAACCCCTATATTTATACTTAGCAGCCTAGTTCGTTCAAGTGAGGAGCACTTTTGGTGCGTGAAGTTGGGGGTAAGCAAAGACCGATTTATTATGTAAGCCATGTCCTTCAAGATGTCAAACAAGGTACCCAAACATCGAAAAGTTTTTTTTGCTTTAATCATCGCTAGTCAAAAGCTTAGGCAATACTTCTGTGGTAGATTGGTAATAGTATACACAGATTAGCCTTTCAAGAAGATTATGGGCAAACCCGAGGTATCGGGAGATTAATGCACGGACGATGGAGTTGTCCCAATTTTTCATTGAATATCATCCCGAACCGCCATCAAAGGGCAAGCCTCGCTGATTTTGTAGTTGAATGCTCGCTTTCAAGTTGATGAGTTGTGGCGGCGGTCAAGGATCTGGACAGCAAGCGATGCGCTTTTCAAAGCCAGGCAGAGTTCGTGGACGCCAGATGCAGATGGGTCTTCTACCACGGACGTTAGTGGAGCAGGATTATTTTGACGAGTCCGGAGGGATTCAAGGTGCAAAGAAAGCCATCGATTTCAAATTCAAAGACGAACAACAACGAAGTCGAGTATGAGGCGGTATTCGCAGGTTACGAATCGACAAAGAATCTTCAAGTGCAAAGAATAGTCATCTTCAATGATTCTCGCTAGTCGTTAAGTAACTCTCCGGGGTACGGAAGCTCGAGACCCAAGAATGATCAAATATCTAGCGTAATCAAGGAACAACTTTAATATTTCCAATCCTACGAAGTTTCTGTGAAGTCGAGCGTAATAACAATTCAATTGTCGATGCACTCTCCAAATTAGCCACCACGGATGTTAACGCCTTTTATGGGTCGGTTTACTTAGAAATTTTGCAACATCCTAGTGTCCATCATGAATCGGTGATGTGCATTAACCAACCAATCACCGGTCGACCATATATATAGAGTATCCGGCAGATGGTGTCTTACCTTCGGACGGATGCTAGCCAAGAAAATCAAGTATAAGAGTGCTAATTTTGTTTCGATTGATGGGGATCTGTTCAAGGGCTTTTTCATCTCCACCATCAAATGCCTAACTCCATCCAAGTCAATATGCCTTCCGAGAAGTACATGAAGGCATCCGCATGGGATCTATACGGCGGCTAAGTCATTAGCCTATAAAGTACTTCGACAAGGATATTACTGGCCTACCATCTTCAAAGAAGCGACTGAATACGTCAAGAAGTGCGAGAAGTGTCAACTCAACAGTCCGATCTCACATCAGCCACCAGAAGAGCTATACTCGATCTTATCTCCTATACCCTTCATTTGTCTGGGGGGTTGATATACTGGGTCCACTACCGAAGGCAAAAGGTCAAGTCAGTTTTGTTATAGTTGCCATCGACTATATGACCAAGTGGGTAGAAGCAAAGCCACTTAGGTTAATAACGGAACAGGAATGCTTGAAATTTTGAAAGAATCAAGAGATTTCGCTTCGGATTCCTAAGGTGGTAATATCGGACAATGGACGCTGGGTTTGTGGGATTGAAATTTGAAGCATTTTTGAAAGAACTGGGATTCAAAGATGTAAAGACTTCAAATGGCTCATCCTCACCAAATGGACAAGTTCAAGTGACCAATGTAACGTCACGAATGGGATCAAGCGCAGATTGGACGGCCAAGGGCGATGGGCCGAGGAGATACTTAGCGTGTTATGGGCTTATCGAACTACTCCGAGGACTACAACGGGGGATTCACCTTTCAGATTGGCCTATGGTACTGATGCCTTAGTCCCAGTTGAAATTGGATCTCCAAGTCTTCGGGTCAGCCAATTCAGAGATATCTACAATGAGGAAGGGCTTAAGGCCAATCTTGATTTGTTTGAGGAAGTAAGAGAAACATGTTTTTAATCAAATTGGCGTACTATCATCGTCAAGAGTGGCCAAGCATTATAACAAGGGGTAAAGTTTCAAGGTTTCAAGTAGGAGATTTTGTCCTCAGAGAAGTCAAGCATCTACACCTCGTAACTGGGAAAGTCGATGCCAAACCGGGAAGGACCGTATGAAATCATCAAGGCGTCAAGCCGGGACTTATCGGTTGAAGGCATTAGATGGGTCAACAATTAAGAATACTGCACGTCTGGCAAAGCTTAGGAAGTACTTTCAAAAAAATGATGTCAAGACATCGAAGTCTCAGAATATTTATGTCATCATCAATAAAGTTCCCTTTTTTCTAACAAATCTTGTCTTCGCTGGTCGATCGCCTCAATGGTGTTAGGAGGTTCGTGGACTCACCGACCATTCGATGGTAGCTTTTTTTCAGGCAGTGGTCCCCATGAGTTTGTCGTGCCCTTCGTGGTAGGCAAACGCCATTGGTGTTGGGGAGGTTCGTGGACTCACCGACCATTCGATGGTAGCCTTTTTTCAGAGGTGGTCCTTATGAGTTTGTCGTGCCCTTCGTGGTAGGCAAACGCCATTGGTGTTAGGAGGTTCGTGTGACTCACCGACCATTCGATGGTAGCTTTTTCAGGCAGTGGTCCTTATGAGTTTGTCAAGCCCTTCGTGGTAGGCAAACGCCATTGGTGTTGGGAGGTTCGGGTGGACTCACGACCATTCGATGGTAGCCTTTTTCAGTGGTCCTTAAGACGTTGTCGCCTTGCGTGGTAGGCAATTGTCGACACTCGACTTAGACCTTGTCGTGCCCTTCATGGTAGGCAAGTGTCATCCTTAAGACGTTGTCGCCCCTCGCGTGGTAGGCAATTGTCGACACATTAGACCTTGCCCTTCTTGGTAGGCAAGTGTCATCCTTTAGACTTTGTCAGGCCCTTCGTGGTAGGCAAATGTCATCTCTTAGTTTTGTTAGACTTTTGGGGTAAACAAATTCCTAATGAAGCAGATCTATCTCACACTTCGGTAACTAATAAGTATCCCTTTACTTTATTACCTAAAATTTTTCTAAGTGTCGAGTTCGGAATGCCTCATTTTTTAACTTCATCTTATCTATTATATGACATGTTTAGTTGTTAATTAATGCTCGAGTTCACCCATGAAAGAGTTTGTGCATCTTTCTAGTTAAATTAATATCGAGTATCGCGTAAGGTAAATGCACTCAAGTTATAAGGGATGAAACCACCTTTCATCGATATTCAATCTAATTACAATATTAGATAATTTTTACAAGTCCTATAAATTAAAGAAAGAAAATAATGTAAATCTTCATAAATATTCTCTAATGAAATCAAGGAAAACAAGAGCATCGCCTTCAGCGCCATCTTCTTCATCATCCGAAGAATCGAGCAAGGATGGATCCGTTGGGTCGCAATCGCCTTCTCCTTGCCACGACTCCCAAGCAGAGCTCAGAATCTCTCGTAATATATCTTGATTATCTCCCCATTGATCTCATCCGAAGTTTCGATACTCTTTCACAGATTTGTTTTGCGAAGGTCATTTGTTAGAGGAGGCCCAAGGTCCCCAAGAGCCTTGAGTTCTCTGATTTCTTCTTCAAGCTTTTTGCCGCTTATTCGGATGACGAGTCTCGCCAAATTCTAATTTTTGGATGGTCTTGGTCGAGTTTAGCATCGCCCTTTAATTCCTTGATCTTTCCATCCTTATCTTGCTCCTCCGAACCAAGTCAACATTCATTTTGATGATTTCCTCATGTCAGGCTTTGGTCGACTTTAGTTCTTCATCGAGGCCTTCACATCTCCCTCGCTTGGGCTAACTCTTTTGAAGCCCTTCATTTGTATGAAGAATGCATTCAAGGCTGAGTCTTTTCCCTAGCTAAGCGCAGACTTCGTAAGGGCATTCTCCTTCCTCGAGCCCCTTCCTCAGATTCACCGAGAGACCCTTGACGCAGACGCCCGAACACAAAGATTTGCCCACGCATGTCCAATATTATTTAATCGTTATCGATGTATATGTATGAAGATAAATTCGTAAATAAAGGAGAAAACCGTTTACCTTCGCCAAGTAGCTCATGCCTTCATTGAGTAAATCTCGTCGAATCGCTCTCGAATCGATGATCATCGGTTTCACTAAAAGGCGCTGAACAGCTTGAAAGGGAAAATGGGCATTAAATCGGGGCCACATGGTTCTGGAGAGGCCATAACGCCCCGCCGGAATTCGGCAATCGTTTGTCTTGGAGGAGAAGGGGGGGTTGATCATGAATCGGCGAGGAGTCCACATGTATGGTTTCGTGGAGAAGGAGACCGAGCAAGAGTGGGTTCGGGGTCCCATGAAGGTGCGTAAGATGAACGGGGTGGCTCGTCGATAGGTGTTTCTTTTTGGGATGGAGTGGACAGATCCCATTCGGTTCATCATCGTGCACTTGGATTTCGTGGGGATTATTTGAGGGATGATAGCCAAAGACGAGGGAACCTTGAGCTCTTGGCAATGTGGGGGTTATCTTCGCCCTTATTTTTTTACACGAAGAACCTTGGCCCGATCGTGCAAAGGAATGTCGAAAGCGCACTCTTCTCACCGGTAGGTTCGTAAGGCTTGTGATTGGGGTTGGTTGATGGGGTTGTTTGGGGTTGCTTGGGAAGTGTTTCCGGATCACTTTCGGGTTTGTTTCCGGTTGGGTGGATTTGGATTTTTTCGCTAATCTTTTCTTCTACGGATCCGAGGGATTCTTCTGCATGTTGGGCTCATCATCCGGGGTTCATCATTTTCAAGAGAAGTGGTTGGTGGATCTATGGCGGGGAATCAATCCGGAAGATTCTTCCACAGTGCTCTTCGCTTCAGATTCAGATTCTCCCCGCCAAAAAATCTTCCGTGTCTTTCACTTCAAGAAGTTGGTTTGATCAGAGACACTGCAAAAAACCATGTATCAGAACCCGTATCACTCATATATCACAAAAATTATGTTACAAAGATATTCGAAACTTACATTTGTGGTCATATAGCCAGGCTTGTTTGGTCAGAAGTGTAAAACTCCATTCTTTTGGAGGAATCTTCTTCAAAAAGTCCGCCATCTCCTCACACGCTTCTTCTGAGATGTCTCCAAAGTCAAGAGAGACCCGATCGAGGTAGTCCAATCTAGAAGAGAAGAGATTCGGGTCCCGTGACAAAAACCACTTCTCGTGCCAACCCTTGTTCACCGGAAGGGGTATCCATCGTGGGTCTCCTCTCGAACTCGGTGTTGGGCCTGGGACCGCCACTCAACATTTTGAAGCCTCGTTTCTAGAGACCTTCCAAGCAGAGAAGAAGGTGAAGAAGATGTCAACGGAGGGAGAAATCCCTAATTCATGACAGAAGGCAATGAATGCCAGGATATGGATGTAGGAATTGGGCACTAACTGAGCAAAGCCCACTCCTATTAACCCTAGGAGGGTAACGACAAAAGCATGGAGAGGTAGGCGAACCCCTTTTCCGTAAAAGGTGATCGACATGGCGACCCAACCGTTCTGGTCGGCCGGGTACACATACGCGCCATCAGAGCAGGAGCCCCTTATGGCATATATGTCAGGAATCTGATAACGAGTCCGGATGATACGTATCTCAGATTCCGTGACGGAGGAAGGGATGTTGGCATGGGGAAACTGCTCCCGCCCTGAAAAAAGTCAAGTCGGCGCAGAGGGTATCGAGGTGGATTTCCCCATGGTTGTTGAAGATTGGGGGTGGAACTCGAACCCTCTTGGTTAGGGTTTGGGTTGGGAGAGACGGTACTAACAGGAGTCACGCGAAGGGGAGAGTTTTGGCTAGAGTTCACAGTCACCATTGTTGGGAATTCGTAAAACAGAGGAAGAAGTTCTGCAGAGGAGAAGAAAGCTCAAAGGTTCAAATTTCAAATTAGCAGGTAAAACCGTCAGAATTGGTAAAGTTTACCTTTTATATCGATTTGCCATACTACAGAATCGAGGGTGACTCATTTAATTCACAAAGAATGATGATGAATGGGAAGAGGTTTCATCTGCTTTTTGGGTCTAAATATCTTCACCTGAGTGGGCTTGCGTCTATTGGGCCTCCTATTTCTATTTCTGATATCAATTTGGACCGATTTTGTTGGACTTTGGTGAGTTTCACTTTGGACCTCTTGTGATTTATCATAACTCGTTATGTCATGGGCCTATACTGTTTATAGTCTTTCATTAAATATCCTATTTAATAAAAGACTAGGGGGCAATGTTGGGCCATAATCCTTTTCCTTATTGGGCCAGACTTAATGGGCTCCTCCTCGATCATGTTACTCTTTGTCCTAGTTGGTCCGAATGATTTGGGCCCAATTATTTGATCATTTCATCGGGTCCTTTCGCTGATCCCATTCGTTTGGGTCATTTCTATTATTTGGGCTTAGTCATTGAATCGCCCATTACACAAATTGTCACTTAAACCAACTTTGACCGGTAATCATTATGCCAAATGATAGTCGATTACTATGTTCCGCCACCTTTTCGTATGGCATTAATGAGGATGGGACTCAATGACCTAAGAAGATGGCAAAATAGTGGTAGCAAGTGAGGAAGTAGGCTACATACTTTCTACCGAAATGACCGGAGTGGGGAAAAGGTGTCGAGAGATGATGATGGCACACAGAAACCGGATTGGAGTATGATGGGGCTAAGATCACATAAGAGGGTAAGTATCAAGATATTACACACATTCATATTATTATTCTCTCTCTACATTAGACATTATTTTTCTCCATTGTTGACCTTCAGGATCGCCGACATCGACTCTCACGCCGGAAGCTATCCCTCGACGGTCAGCCCACAAGCTTTTGGTGTCGACTTGTTGAATCTGCGGCAGATATCGGACGCGTCTTGGTGATTGGGACGACGGAGAAAGATCTTGGCGTTAACAATCATTATTATTATTCACAATATTAATCGACCGTGTCGCTCCCAAGAAAGAGGGGCTTTCAATAAGGATTTCTCCTATCATGGCGCAATTAGGTGACCAAACCTCTCCTTGGTAGAACTTCTAGACATCGTTAATATTGCAAATAATAATATTAATAACTTCGTCGTCTCAATTATGGATTTAATAATATATAAAATATCGACAATAATTGAATCAAATAACGTGAGATACTATGCAACAATTACTGCAACAATAATTGAACAAAACTGAGTGACTTCTTACGTAAGCATCAATAATCAATACCGTGTGCTACTATGCAACTACGCGTATTACTGTACTTTTACTATTGGGTAGTTCAACAGTATTAATGGTAAAACTTCCGCCATTATTTTCATAAAAATATTTTTGTCATTTTCTCAATCCGACAATAATTCCGTTGTGGTGTCCACTAATGATTCTACTGTCGTACAGATATTCCCTAACAAAAAGAATATTCCCCGACCAATCGAATATAATACAACAACTTGCATACTTTACAAAATTTATAAATATTACCCACAACTATAATATTATATCAAATCCACACCATAATATTCAAAAAAATATTTCGAGAAATTTAAATCTTTATTCATAAAATTTGGGGTCTCACAAATAATATAAATTATTGATCTGATAATGGAAAATATTGTGCAATGACAATTATTGAAACCACAATAATATAAAATATCAATGCAGCAATTATTGAACCAATAAAATAAAATATTGAACAGTAATTATTGTAACAATTATTGAGTAGTGCCTTCTTCACGTAAGAATCAATAATTCAAAAATACTGTGTAATACCGCAAAGCATCGCTGCAACCACGCCAGACATCGTATTTTAACCACCGTAATCCAAAAAGTGTTAATTCTGGTAACAATTACGCCGTTATTTATAAAAACTCAAACTTGTCATTTTCTTCATCCGATAGTTATTCTGTTATAGGGCCCACAAATGGCTGCGTCGTCGTACGAATTTTCCCCGACAACAAGAATATTCTACGACCAAATGGACATTCCCCGATAAAAATGAATATTTTATAACTACTTGCTTATTTTGCAAAATTTGCACATTTCACCCATAACCAAAACATTATAACAATTTAACACCTTATTATTTCAAGATAATAAATAGAGAAAATTCAATTTTATTTATAATAAGTTGGGGTCTTACAACCTCCCCTCCTTATGAAATTTCGTCCTCGAAATTGACGTACGTACCTGGTGTTTTGAAAAGGTGAGGATACCTCGCTTTCAATTCCGATTCCAACTCTCAGGTCATTTTCTCAATAGCATGGTTCCTCCATAAAACCTTAACTTGTGGTATAACCTTTGTGCGTAGGACATGCTCATTCCTATCCAAGATCTTGACAAGCACCTCCTCGTATGTTAAATCCTCTGCTATCCCGTCTGGTTCTAACGCAATAATGTGGTTTGGGTCGTCCGCGACATACTTAGCATTAAGGCGAGTCTATAGGCCATAGTTCCTACTCGATCGAGGATTTCAAATAAATCGAAGGTTTGAGCTTTCTTCTCTTCATCGACTCTTACTTCTAGAATAATGCCTTTTTGCACCTTCTTCTTTATATTCATCAGCTCTGGTGTGTAGCTTAAGCGATTTTAACTTTATTAATTAAAGTCAATTCTACTCGTATATTTAACATCATAACGTGGGTCCCTAGAGTCTTTAACTCTATCTTTATCGTTTGTAAATTATACAAAATAGGTCTTTGTGTTCAACAATATCGCACTCGTACTCGCGTACGATTTTCTACTCAACGCGTCGCCTACCACGTTTCGCTTTTCGGGATGGTATGGTCGTAACAGTGCCAAAATGAGTTGCCACTTGAGCTCTTGGAAAATCTTTCTCGCATTCCTTGCTCCATATTTAATTTTGTATCTTTCCGGTCACTAAGTTAATCTGAGTTGCGATTCGAGAAAATCCTTCCACTAATCTCCGATAATAACCAACTAAGCCTGTAAAGCTACGCATTTCTTGGTCACCGACTTTTGATTGCTATCTCAATCGTGATTCATATCCCAATCTTGGATAGCACATCACAATGGCACCTATCGTTTTACCACCACACAAATATAGCGTCCCCTACGGAGAGTCTGGCTTTGGTGCATTGCACAAAGGAAGTCACCAGATAGAGGCTCGGGTACCAACTCTTGTACTTGGGATTTTAACTCCTGAAGTTTAATAGGAGCCATTCGATATGAGATTTTAGAAATGGGTTTTGTACCGGGTTCAAAGTCGATAAAAAATTTAATATCACACTCTGGGGGTAGGCCAAGAAATTTTTCAGAAAATACGTCAGGAGATTTACTAACAACAGAAATATCATTCAAATATGACGTATTTTTGTTTAAATCCATAAAATGGGCTAAGAAAGCTTGACATCCATTTTTTAATAAACGAATGGCTTAATGGCTTGATATGAAAGTGTTTGACTTCAATGGTTTGGTTGCTTGAATTCGCATAACAGGTTGGTTAGGAATATGAAAACTAACAACCTTACAAAAATAATCAATTTTGGCATGATGAGTAGTTAACCAATCAATCCCTAAAATCACGTCAAATGCAAGTATCTTTAAAGAGATAAGATCAACATGTAATGTGATTGTGCCCACTTGGATCAAACAAAATTTATAAATAGTGGATATGATAAAAATTTCTCCTAATGGAGTCTCCACAGATAAGTCAAAGTCTAATTTCTCCGGAGTCAAGTTTAAACGTCAGGAGAGATAAAAGAATGGGTAGAACAGATATCTAATAAGGTATAGATTTTGCAAGAATTTATAATTAACTAACCTGTGATACCTTCGTTCGGGTTCCCGCATTTTGGGCAGTCATGACAAACGCTCTTCCGGAAACCTTCGACTTTGTTTTGTCTGTATCCGCCTTTGGTGCCATCGTCCCTGCTGGACTTAATTTCGCTACAGGACAAAATCGAGCTATATGACCGTATTTTCCACAACTAAAACATACCTTGGAAGGCAGTGAACAGTTTGGACTTATATGTCCCTCCTCTCCACATCTAACTGCGGTCGTTCTCCTCCCCTAGAATTTATTGCTGGTGCTGGTGCTGCTGGTGATGTCTTCCCGTCATCGTTAAATCTTCTTTTCTTGAAATTTCCACTTGAATTATTTTTTCAAATTATCTTGGCCATGATTACCACTGAAGTGGTTACCATTTCTGGCATGATAATTTTCTCTACGATGGTTATCATTATTCCGATGACCGTTGCCACTGGTACGATTATCATCGAGTTGATGGTCGTTATTCTTCGGTTGAGTTGACTCATTATCATGCTCCAATAACTGAGCCCTATTCACAACATCTGAATATAAACAAAGTTTGTGAGAAATGAGGTATTGACGTATTTCGGGTTTCAAACCTCGCAGAAACATTCGCGTCATTCTCTCCTCATTATCAACCAAATGGGATACAAATCGGGACAACTCGCAAACTTAGCTTCAGATCGCGACATCGCTCATATTGTTTTGCTCCAGCTTGATGAACTCTACCTCCTTCATGTAACGAATACTTTCAGGAAAGTACTTGTCATTGAACAGTTTTTGAAACGTTTCCCAAGACATATTGAGTGCGGCAGGCTGGGTACGCTTAACAGATTCCCACCAGTAATCTGCCTCACCACGAAACATAAAGGTGGCGAATGGAACCTTCTATTCCTCCGTGCATCCCAAGACATCGAATATCTTGGTAATTTGCTTGACCCACGTTTCCACCTTAATCAGATCTGGCTTTCCAAAGAATTCTGGTGGTCCCAACTCCTTGAATTGCTTAGCTGTGACAAACCGCGCGTTGCTATCATTTCCACCCGTATTTTGTACACGAGTCTCCCTCGTATGATTTTTCATGAACTGCAAAAAGTTTCTATACATCCCATCATTCATCGTTTGCTCGGTAGTGTTGTTTAAAGGAGGAATATTTCCCTCCTGTTGCACGTTCTCCTGATTGGTGACTAAAGGTGTTTCCACAGTCTCATACACTCCATTGTTAACGTTCTCAGCTGCCATTCTTAAATATTGCCATAAAACAAGGGTTAATTAAACAAATTAACATATCACATAATATCCCTATATTATGACCGGCCAACAAATAAGCTTAGGTAGGACACACTAGCGAAGAATTTACTCATCTCTCCCCTCCTAGTTCAATTCCCTGATCTCCGCCAGAGACCATATCCATAAGCTCTAATACCAACTGCGAGGCCTCCAAAATAGGTATACATCACCCATTCTGAGTCGCCAAATACATGGTACAGAAAACAACTACGACTTTATTATTACAATTGTCATGCAAAATACGACAACACATACTATGAGTTTAAATACAAATATTATCTTCTAGACAATATCCACACTCAAATAAGTCCTCATTACACTTATTGATACACTATTTTACAAAATAGTGAGGACTACTATAACAACTTCCTTGGACCATCACTCCATACCCCGGCTAGTTCCTGCTAAATTCTCACCTCCTGAGAAGAAAAATGGAACAAAAAGGAAAAGGGTGAGCTCAACTAGTCCAGTAAAGAATATTATGACTAAGATAATATACAAAAAATTATCCTTTGTCTTCAACAGGAAAAAATCTGATAGAATATAATAGACAACAAGTTTTAGATCAACAACTGCAGCGGAAACAACAATTCATTAGAGGAGTTAAGTAGAGAATGAAATCTACTATCATATATGAATTTAAAAGTTTATCATCAATAATTTATCCCTGTAACATCAATAAATATACATCTTGAATCAAATATTCATCTTTGCACTACAGGCCAAAGATATTCATTTGTATCACCAGTTAGCCATGTTCATCTCAACACCTGTTCATCTTTGCACTACGGACCAAAGATATTCATCAGGTAATCATCATACATCTGTGCACTACAAGCCAAAGATATTCATCAAGTATCACCATTAAGGACTGAGGATGATAAAAAACATTTTAGAAAACGAATCTAGTGAGATAAAAGGATAAAGTTTAGAGATTCGTACTTTAGATAACTCAAGTTTAAAAATACTCCATAATAAACCATAATGGAGTAAAATTCAAGAATAAAGATAAAAAAACATGGATACAATCAAAGATAGTAACCATAATAGACATCTGGGACAAAGAAGAGAAAGTTTCATTTTTCGGTGAATAGTGCCGTATTTGTGAATAGTGTCATATACGTGAATAGTGTCGTATACGTGAATAGTAACCCTGACACAAAAAGGTAGAAATTCCACAATAAAATTCATATCAATATTTCGGCATAATGATATTGCAGAAAATAGTATCATTTACGAAGAAAATAACATCCCTTACCTCAAAATAACAGTACTTCTGTTCGAAATATCAGATGTAAAGTCGAAGGAAACTTACACTGAATAGCAACTCTCAAAGTATTTAAATACTCACAAAAATACGCTCGATAATATAGAGAGAAAGAAAACTTGTTTGTGGTGTGATTTTCAATTCTAACCTAAGCACCTATTTATAGGAAAATATTAGAACGCCAAAGCAGACTTGACTTGTAACCTGAGAGCTTTACCTGCTACTATTCTCACCCACCACATTTGAAATAAAATTCCAGTATATTTCTTCACCAACCATAGGTGAGGCCCACTCATTCTAGAATTTTCCACAAAAATGATAAATTCAAAAACTTCATCAATTTTTGAACCAGTCACCTCTTAAAATTCATAACAAATCATATGTTCATTTTTAACGGTTCAAAATTTGTGGACATATACTCAACTTATATATGTATAACATATCCAAAAATCACAACGATCCAACGGTCAGATTAAAAATTATAACTCACGCAATATATCTCAAAAATACTAATTTTTCGGATTATGAGTCCTTCGGACCAGTTTCCTTCATTTATAACCACATAAAATAAATAAATCCATCATTTATATCCAAATCAAATAAATATTTCCTTATCATATAAATCAATAAATAATTATTCACAAATAATATTACAGAATCACAATAATGACAACCAGGCCGTTCCCAAGAAAGATGAGGCTTTCCGATAAGGATTTCTCCTTACTGGCGCGCAATTAGGTGACCAAACTTCTCCTTGACAGAATTTTTTAGACATTGCCAATAATGCTATCTAATAATATTATTCAAATAATATGAATTATTGATCTGATAATGGAAAATACCGTGCAATGACAATTATTGAAACCACAATAATATAAAATATCAACACAAAGAATTATTGAACCAATAAAATAAAATATTGAGCAAGAATTCACCGTAACAATTATCGAGAGTAGTGCCTTCTTACGTAAGAATTAATAATTCAAAAATATCGTGTAATACTGGTATCATCGCAAGTAAACCACCACATAATAATCGTATTTTAACCACCGTGTAATCCAACAACAGTTGTTAATTCAGTAATAATTACTGTAGTTATTTATAAAAACTCAAACTTGTCATTTTCTTCATCCGACAGTTATTCTGTTATAGGGCCCACAAATGGCTGCTCCGTCGTACGAATATTCCTCGACAACAAGAATATTCTACCACCAAACGGACATTCCCCGACAAAAATGAATATTTTATAACTACTTGCTTATTTTGCAAAATTTGCACATTTCACCCATAACCAAAACATTAACAATTTAACACCTTATTATTTCAAGATAATAAATAGAGAAAATTCAATTTTATTTATAATAAGTTGAGGTCTTACACTAGTATCCAGTCTTCTTCTAAGGTAAGGGGTATTATTTATTTCATATTCTGAAGGGATATTATTTTTCTTATTCGTATGAATATTATTTTCATTCAATATTCGTAAGGAATATTATTTTCGTTCAATATTCATTGTCTTCGTTTAATATTCGTAAGGAATATTTTTTTTTTCAATATTCGTAAGGGATGTTATTTATTTCTTATTCAGTAAAGGTTATTATTTCTTACTATTCACTGGGTACTATTCACTCAAAGGTGTAATAACCTCAAATTTTCTATATAAATAAATCGAAATTTTTCATATAATTTTTTTATATTTATTTTAAAGGTGGGAATATGTACAAGATAAGGTATATGTATATATGTAATAAATAAAATTTTTATTACATGAATAATTTCAAATAATTTTCTTAGAATTATAAACCATTATAAATTATATTTTTATAATTAATTTTGTAGTAAAAATATTTTATTATCGCTTTTTTTGTGAAAATATGCTTATTATATTATTTAACAATATATGAAATGATTATTAGAATTATTATAATAATTATTTTATTATATGATTTTAGTTCGATTATTAAGTTAATTATTTTAACTTAATTAATAATGCTTATATATGCAAGGTAAATCAAATATAGAATCCAAACCCTAATTACGGTTTTTGATCAAGGAAAGAGAATAATAATATAATATTATTTTTATTTAAGTGCTATAAATATTTACTATATGTTTAGACTGATAATGGTTGGTCAATTATGGTACAATATTAGAAAATCCTAGCAATATTTTGTTAAACCCTAGTTTAAAACTCAAATACGAGTTCCAAACTATTTTGTAACTGTGTTATGAGATAAATTATGTGTACATTAGAATTTATTGTTAATTAGGAAAACTCTAATTGATATTTAGAAAACCCTAATTATTAGAAACCCTAATTTCTAAATTAGGAACCCTAACTCAAATTTATAAACCCTAATTAGTAATTAGAAACCCTAATTACTAAACTAGAACCCTAATCACTAAAGTGTAAAGCTTAATGTTAATTAGGGAAACCCTAATTATTACTTAGAAAATCCTAATTACTAATTAAAATCCTAATTGTCAAATTAGGAATCTTAAATGCTAATTTATGAACCCTAAATGCTAATGGTAAGCTCTAATTACTAAATTAGTAATCTTAATTATAATTTGTGAATCTTAAACCTAAATACCATGTTCTATGTAATTAGGAAATTAAACATGATTAAGAAACACTAATTTTTCATTTTTAGAAACTAAAATTTTACATTTTTGGCCTAATTAGAAATCCTAAAAAAATTAAAATTTATGGAACCTTAGGGTTAAACCCTAAGGGTTTGCCAAGATTACTTTAGTGCCATTAAAATCACAAGCCAAATGACTATTATGCCCTTACTACATTATTGAAGTTAACTTGTAGAATTTAACCTATTAGGAGTTGTTGGCCAACCCTACTCTAGCCATGTGCTATAAAACTCCAGCTCTCAGCCATTTCACCATCCAAATACATTGCATACAAGTCATATATAAGATCAAAGAGAGAGAAAAGTGGCATTCAAGCCTAATTCATACACATTCTGTGACGCCCCCAAAATAGGTATACATCACCTATTCTGAGTCGCCAAATACATGGTACAGAATATAAATACAATCTTTAATATACAACAAGAGAGCTGTAAGTTTTAATACAAATATTGTCTTCTAGACAATATCCACTCTCAGACTAAGTCCTCATTACATTTATAATCACACTATTTAACAGAATAGTGAGGACTACTAATGCTATCATCTGGACCGTCACTCCGTTCCCAGACTCGTCCCGGCTATATTCTCATTTCACAAGAGAACAAATGAAAGAAAGGGTGAGCTCAACTAGCCCAGTAAGAAATATTATGACTAAGATAATGCAGAATAATTTATCATTAGCCTTTAACAATGTTAAACTGATAAAATACAATAGACATCTAGTTTAACTGCAGTGGAACAAGCAATCTATTAAAAGAGTCAAGTAAAGAATAAAATCTACTATCTTTTATGATTTAAAAGGTTTTTCATCACTTTTATCACGATACTCAAATTTTAATAAATAATCCACATCATCCCCGCACTACTACCAAGGATATTCATCAGTATCACGACCACAAATTATCCATGCACTACGGGCCAAGGATATTCGTGTATTCATCAATGGTCATGATCATGCCAACAACTGTCCATCAATGCACTATGGACCAATGAGGACTTTTATCACATCATTTGTAACATTATGGTCATGATTACACCAAATAATCCCTGGTCATAATCATACCAAGTCCATCTATGCACTATAGGCCACATATGACTTTAAAAAAATTATAAACATGAGGATGATGACAATGATATAAGAATTCAATAAAACAAGTTCAAGAATTAATTTATTCAGGAATTAATAACGTCCAAATTGTCAATATGATACTTCTTTGTAGAGTAAAATTCAAGAATGCTCAGAAGAATATGTCCATGAAAAGATACTGGATGAAGAGCAAATATCAAGGATATTCCACTAATTTCATGGAGTTTAAAAGTCAAAACTTTAACCAACTGAGTATAATAAAGAATGGAATAACAAAAGAAATCACCATGCATGCGGTACTTCGCATAGACAGGTTATTCCAACAAAATAATAAATAACGGAACCAGGTCAGGTGAAATTCACACCGACAGGATGTTCCAACAGAATAATAAAGAGCGGAACCAGTCCCCAGAAACACATGACATGGATATTCCAATAGTATAATAAAGACGGAACCGTGTCGGCATAAAACACATGTATACATGATATTCCAATGAGAATAATAAAGATTTTAACTGAAGTCCCACAGAAAACGCATGTGAACAAGATATTCCAATGTAATAATAAAGATTTGGAATAATGAAGAATTTCACCAAGTATAGGGTAGCTGGCAGATACTGAGTTATTCCAACAGAATAATAAAGAATGGAATAATGAAGTTCTCTTCATGAATACAAAAGAAATAATACCCCTTACTAGTAAAAAGAAGAGTATTCCTACCGGTAGTATGAGGATATTCTTGAAGAAAACTCAGACTACGCTCAAAGCTTCTTAAAACTCTAAGAAATACGCTCAAGATTTTAGAAGAGAATTTCTACGAACTTCGGTGTAATTTCAATTCTAACTAAGCATCCTATTTATAGGAGAATGGAAAAGGATACTGCAAAATTTTAAATAAAAAATATATATATATATATATATATATATATATATATATATTACATTCTTGTAATACTCCTTCCCGTGACTTTCAAAATCCCTCCCCCCATGTTATCATAATTCAACATGTCGCTATCATATATATATATATAAAACAAAACTGAGATAAATTCCTCTGATGATTTTGAAAAATGGATAAATGGGGGTCCAAAAATACGCCAATATTTACAACAAATAATTCATAAAAATCTCAATATTTTTAACAACATTTATCATCATTATTATAATTCACAATATTAATCGACCAGGTCGTTCCCAGGAAAGAGGGGGCTTTCCAATAAGGATTTCTCCCTATTGGCGCGCAATTAGGTGACCAAATATCTTCTTTGCGGAACTTCTAGACATCGTTAATATTGCAAATAATAATATTAATAACTTCGTAGTCTCAATTATTGATTTAATAATATATAAAATATTTACAATAATTGAATCAATTAACGTGAGATACTATGCAACAATTACTGAAGAAATAATTGAACAAAACTGAGTGACTTCTCACGTAAGCATCAATAATCAATACTGTGTGCTACTATGCAACCACACGTATTCCTGTACTTTTAACATCGGGTGTTTCAACAGTTAACGATAAAACTTCCGCTGTTATTTTCATAAAATATTTTTGTCGTTTTCTCAATCCGACAATAATTTTGCTGTGGGTTCCACCAATGATTGTGTCGTCGTACAAATATTCCATGTTAAAACGAATATTCCCCGAGCAATCAAATATTATATAACAACTTACATACTTTGAAAAATTTATAAATATTACCCACAACTATAACATTATATCAAATTCATTCCATAATATTCAAAAATGATAATTATAGAAAATTTATTTTTATTCATAAAAGTTGGGGTCTTACAATCTCCCCTTCTTATGAAATTTCGCCCTCGAAATTAGGGTACGTACTTGGTATGTCGAAGAGGTAAGGATACCTTGATTTCATTTCAGATTCTAACTCCCAGGTCATTTCCTCAACATCATGGTTTCTCCACAGAACTTTGACTTGAGGTATAACCTTGGAGCGTAGAATATGTTCCTTCTTATCCAAGATTTGAATAGGAACCTCTTCATACGTTAAATCTTCCGCTATTTTGTCCGGTTCTAACTCAATAATATGGTTCGGGTCTTTCACATATTTACGTAACATGGATATATGAAAAATGTTATGAACACGAGATATACTTGGCGGTAAAGCGAGTCTATAGGCTATAGTCCCTACTCGATCGAGGATTAAAAATGGGGCAATGAATCTAGGATTGAGCTTTCCTCTCTTTCCAAATCTCATAACTCCTTTCCATGGAGCAACACGTAACAATACATGATCTCCAATATCGAATTCCACGTCCTTTCGATGAAGATCAACATAACTCTTTTGTTGGTCTTGTGAGGTTTTTATACGTTGTTAGATCGTTTGAATCTTTTCCGTAGTCATACGTACCAACATCGGTCCCAACAACATTGCTTCACCCACCTCATCCCAGCATACTGGAGAACGACACTTTCTTCCATACAACGCCTCGAATGGAGCCATGCCAATACTTGCTTGATAATTGTTGTTGTAGGAAAACTCCACCAATGGTAAGAACTTGTCCCAACTTCCCTTGAAATCAAGGACACAGAGTCTTAATAAATCTTCAAGAGTTTGAATAGTCCTTTCTGATTGCCCGTCCTTCTGAGGATGATATGCCGAACTAAATCTAAATTCGTGCCCATAGCTTTTTGCAAACTAACCTAAAATCGTGAAGTGAATCTTGGGTCTCGATCAGAAACTATGGATACTGGCATACCATGCAATCTTACAACTTCGTTTATGTACATACGAGCAAGACGTTCAAGTGTATAAGTTTCTCGTATAGGTAAGAAATGAGCAGACTTGGTCAATCTATCAACAATGACCCAAATTACATCTATGCCTTGAGAAACCTTGGGAAGACCAGTAACGAAATCCATGGTAATGTGTTCCTACTTCCATTCTGGAATTTTAAGTGGTTGCAATGGAACTTTTGGTACTTGATGCTCCGCCTTGACTCGTTGACAAGTTAGACGCCTTGAGATAAACAGCGTTATCTCTCTCTTCGTATTGCCCCACCAAAATGTATGTCGAAGATCATGATACATTTTGGTACTCCCAGGATGGATTGCAAACGATGTGTTGTGTGCCTCCATCATGATTTTATACTTTAACTCAGGGTCATTAGGAACACAAAGTCTGGAGTTGACTCGAAGTATTCCTTCTTCATCGATTCTTGCTTCTGGTATAGTACCTTCTTGTACTTTCTTCCTCATACGCATCAGCTCCAGGTCTGTAACTTGAGTAGCTTTAACTTTATCGATTAAAGTCAGTTCCACTCGTATATTCGACATCATCACGTGGGTCCCTGGAGTCTTTATCTCTATCTCCATCCTTTGTAAGTCATACAAAATGGGACTTTGCGTTGAAAATATCGCACTCGTACCCGCATATGATCTTTTACTCAATGCGTCAGCTACCATATTTGCTTTTCCAGGATGGTATTAGATGGTATGATCATAATTTTTCAACAGTTCAAGCCAACGTCGCTGTCGCATGTTGAGTTCCTTTTGAGTGAAGAAATATTTGAGGCTTTTATGATCCGTAAAGATCTCCACTTTCTCCCCATACAAGTAATGCCTCCAAATCTTTAGTGCAAAAATGACTGCTGCCAACTCTAGATCATGAGTAGGATAATTCCTCTTATATTCTTTGAGTTGTCGAGAGGCATAGGCTATGACTTTCCCATGTTGCATAAAAATACATCCTAACCCTTTGCCCGAAGCATCACTGTAGATGACAAATCCCTCTGAGCCAGATGGTATTGTTAGAACAGGTGCTCAAATGAGTCTCCTCTTGAGTTCTTGAAAACTCTTCTCGCATTCCTCGCTCCAATAGAATTTTGTATCTTTTTGAGTCAGCTGAGTTAATGTAGTAGCGATTCGAGAAAATCCTTCCACGAATCTCCGATAATAACCAGCTAAGCCGAGAAAGCTACGTACTTCGGTCACTGATTTGGGTTGCTCCCAGCTTTGAATAGCTTTAATCTTTGTTGGGTCAACAGATATTCCATGACTTAATACTACGTGCCCAAGAAATGCTACTTCCTCAAGTCAGAACTCACATTTCTTAAACTTCGCATAAAGCATATTCAAAAGCTTTATATTCATTCATGAAGCTTTAAATAAGGAGTATCGACCTCAAAGTGATCCAAATATTCCTTGAATGATCTTCATATCCATGAAGGCAACATGACATTTGGAATAAATAAGGATGTCATCAATAAAGATCTTTGGAACCACAAAGTGATCCAAATATTCTTTGAAAAGAATACTTGCAACTTGGTTCATCAGTATCCATACGTGGCAATGGGTAATTTTTGATGGTGACACTGAGCATTAGTCAATCGAAAAAGACATAAGTACTAGGAATTCAATAATGCCCGCGGTTGGGTCTTTAACTCACGAAGTTTTAGAGCCATTCCATATCTTTGGAAATGGGTTTTATCTCGGTTCAAGGTCGATCTAATTTAATTTCAATTGGTGATAGTTCTTAAATACGTCAGAAATCATTAATCTTTGAAAAGAATTTAGATCCATGACATGAGCTAAGAAAGCTTGACATCTATTTTTTAATAAACGAATAGCTTTATGGCTTGAGATAGACGTTGATTGATTTTAATGGGTTAGATAATAGGTTGTAGGAATATCAATACGTGGCAATGGGTTAACCAATCAATCCTAGAATTACGTCAAATGCAAGTATTTTTTGATGGTAACATGATTTGAACCAAACAAGACTTATAAACAAAGTGGATGTAATGAAGGTTTCTCCCAACGGAGTTTCAATAGATAAGTCAAAGTCTAATTTATTCAGAGTCAAATTTAAACGTTGAGCGCAAGTAGGAGAAATAAAAGAATGGGTAGAACTGGTATCAAATAAGGTATATACTTCGCTAGAGTTTATGATAAGCTTACCCGTGATGACCTCGTTCGGGTTCCTTGCTTTCTAGGAGGTCACGACAAACGCTCTCCCTTGAACTACCGGTTTTGTCTTGTTTGTGATGGCTTTTGATGCCTCCATCCCAACTGGATTTATCTTCGGTGCACGACAAAATTGGGCCAGGTGACCTTCTCTTCCACAATTGTAACATGCTTTGGAGGGTATCACGCAATTTGGACTGATGTGTCCCTCCCCTCCACATTTGAAGCATATGATAGGTGGTCGTTCTCCTTCCTTAACGACAGGTGCTGATGCTGACGTCTTTCCATCATTGTTGAATCTGCTCTTCTTGAAATGTCCATTGTTGTTGTTTTGGCCAAGATTACCACTGAAATGGTTACCATTTTTGGCATGTTGATTCCCTCCACGCTTATTGTCACCGCTTCGATGACTGCTATCACTAGTAGTATTATCATTTTGCCGACTGCTCTCTTTTGGTTGGGTTGACTCATTATCGCGCTCTAATAACTGAGCCCTATTAACAACATCTGGATACAAACACAATTTATGAGAGATAAGATATTGATGTATCTCGGGTTTCAAACCTCTTAGAAACATTTGCGTCATTCTCTCCTCATTATCAACCAAATGGGATACAAACCGGGACAACTCGGCAAACTTGGCTTCGTACTGCGACACGGTCATGTTATTTTGCTCCAGCTTGATGAACTCTACCTCTTTCATGTGACGAATACTTTCGAGAAAGTACTTGTCGTTGAACAGTTCTTGGAACTTCTCCCAAGACATCTTCAAGCGGCGGAGTTGAGTATGCTTCTGATTCCCACCAAGAATGTCGCCTCTGCATAACATGAAGGTGGCAAAGGAACCTTTGCTCCTCGGAGCATCCCAAGACATCAAATATCTTGTTGATCTGCTTTATCCACGTCTCCACCTTAAGTGGTTTTGACTTTCCAAAAAACTCCGGTGGTCCCAACTCCTTGAACTGTTTGGCGGTGACCGTCCGAGAGTTGCCAGTGTTTCCACCTGCATTTTGGACAGGAGCTGCTCTCACCTGATGTTGCATGAATTGCATGAAGCCTCGGAACATTCCATCGTTCATCATTTGGTCAGTGTTGTTGTTTGCATGAGGATTGTCGCCTTCCTGATGCACATTATCCTAGTTATTGATCTGTGGAGACTCAACGGTCTCATGTGCTCCATTAATGTTCTCAACATTCTCGAATGCCATTTTCAAATACTGCCACAAAACAAGGGTTAATTAACATATCACATATTATCCCTATACTCTGATCGACCAATTAAATACCAAATAAACTTAGGTAGGTCATACTAGCGAAGGAATTCCCTGTCTCTCCCCTCCTAGTTCTTGTCTCACATCTTAGCCAGGGATCATATCCCTAAGCTTTGATACCAACTGTGATGCCCCCAAAAAAGGTATACATCACCTATTCCGAGTCACCAAATATATGGTATAGAATACAAATACAATCTTTAATATACAATAAGAGAGTTTTGAGTTTTAATACAAATATTGTCTTCTAGACAATATCCACTCTCAGACTAAGTCCTCATTACATTTATTATCACATTATTTAACAGAATAGTGAGGACTACTAATGCTATCATCTGGACCATCACTCCGTTCCCCGACTCGTCCCAGTTATATTCTCATTTCCTGAAGAGAATAGTGAAAGAAAGGGTGAGCTCAACTAGCCCAGTAAGAAATATTATGACTAAGATAATGCAAAATAAGTTTATCATTAGCCTTTAACAATGTTAAACTGATAAAATACAATAGACATCAAGTTTAACGGCCAATGATATTCATGAGTATCACGACCACAAATTATCCATGCACTACGGGCCAAGGATATTCGTGTATTCATCAATGGTCATGATTATGCCAACAACTGTCCATCAATGCACTACGGACCAATGAGGACTTTTATCACATCATTTGTAACATTACGGTCATGATTACACCGAATAATCCCTGGTCATAATCATACCAAGTCCATCTATGCACTACAGGCCACAAATGACTTTTAAAAAATTATAAACATGAGGATGATGACAATGATATAAGAATTCAATAAAACAAGTTCAAGAATTAATTTATTCAGGAACTAATAATGTCCAAATTGTCAATATGATACTTCTTTGTAGAATAAAATTCAAGAATGCTCAGAAGAATATGTCCATGAAAAGATACTGGATGAAGCGCAAATATCAAGGATATTCCACTAATTTCATGGAGTTTAGAAGTCAAAACTTTAACCAACCGAGTATAATAAAGAATGGAATAACAAAAAAATCACCATGCATGCATACTTCGCGACAGAGCAAAGTTATTCCAATGAATAATAAATAACGAAACTAAAGTCAAAGTAAATTGCACCGGCAAGCGGGATGTTCCAACGAGAATAACAAAGACGGAACCAAATCCGCGTAAAACACATGCATGATATTCCAATGTAATAATTAAGCGGAACTGTGTCCAGCGTAAAGAAACGCATGATACAAGATATTCCAATAGAATAATAAAGAAAGGCGGAACCAGTCCGACGTAAAACACATGATGTGATATTCCAATGAATAATAAAGACTGGAATAACAAAAGTTCTCTTCATGAATACAAAAGAAATAATACCCCTTACCGTAAAAGAAGAGTATTCCGGCTGGTAGGGCGAGGATATTCTTGAAGAAAACTTGCACTACGCTCAAAGCTTCTTAAAACTCTAAGAAATACGCTCAAGATTTTAGAAGAGAATTTCTCTGAATTTCTGGTGTAATTTTAATTCTAACTAAGCATCCTATTTATAGGAGAATGGAAAGGATACTATGCAAGACTTTTAAATAAAAATAATATATATATATATATATATATATATATATATATATATATATATATATAACACTGTGTCATGGGGGATGAATCCTGTGAATTCCTACCACTAAAGTCACATAATATATATATATATATATATATATATATATATATATATATATATATATATATATATATCATCAATCAGACATATTATATATATATATATATATATATATATATATATATATATATATATATATATATTACATTCTTGTAATACTCCTTCCCGTGACTTTCAAAATTCCTTCCCCCCATGTTATCATAATTCAACACGTCGCTATCATATATATATATATATAATACTTATATATATATATATATATATAACAAAACTGAGATAAATTCCTCCGATAATTTTGAAAAATGGATAAATGGAGGTCCAAAAATACGCCAATATTTACAACAAATACTTCTTAAAAATATCCTCAATATTTTTAACAACATTTATCATCATTATTATAATTCACAATATTAATCGACCAGGTCGTTCCCAGGAAAGAGGGGGCTTTCCAATAAGGATTTCTCCCTATTGGCACACAATTAGATGACGAAACCTCTCCTTGACAGAACTTTTAGACATCGTTAATATTGCAAATAATAATATTAATAAATTTTTTGTCTCAATTATTGATTTAATAATATATAAAATATCGACAATAATTGAATCAAATAACGTGAGATATTATGCAACAATTATCTTTGAGCAATAATTGAACAAAAGCGAGTGACTTCTCACGTAAGCATCAATAATCAATACCATGTGCTACTATGCAACCAATGCGTATTCTCGTACTTTTAACAACAGTGTTTCAACGATTAACGGTAAAACTTCCGCCATTATTTTTATAAAATATTTTTTGTCGTTTTCTCAATTCGACAATAATTCGTTTAATAGGGTCCACTAATGATTGTCTTTGTCGTCAACGAATATTTCTGTTAAAACGAATATTCCCCACCAATCGAATATTATATAACAACTTTGCGTATTTTGCAAAATTTATAAATATTACCCACAACTATAACATTATATCAAATTCATTCCATAATATTCAAAAATGATAATTATAGAAAATTCATTTTTATTCATAAAAGTTGGGGTCTTACACATTCACTCAACCAAAACTCTCTCAGCCCAAAATGTGACGCCCCCAAAATAGGTATACATCACCCATTCTGAGTTGTCAATACATGGTACAGAAACAACTACAAATTTATTATTACAACAGTAAAACTGTGAGTTTGAATACAAATATTATCTTCTAGACAATATCTATACTCAAATAAATCCTCATCACATTTATTGATACATTATTTTACAAAAATGGTGAGGACTACTAAACAATTCTTTCTAAAACCTTCATTCCCATACCCACTCGCACTCGCTTATATTCTCGCCTCCCCGAGAAGAAAAATGGAACAAAAAGGAAAAGGGTGAGCTCAACTAGCCCAAAGAAAGAATATTATGACTAAGATAATATACAACAAATTACCGTTAGTCTTCAACAGGAAAAATCTAATAGAATACAATAGATAACTAATTTTAAATCAATATTCGCAATGAAATAATAATTCATTAGAAGAGTTAAGTAGAGAATGCAAACTACTATCTCTACATGTATGAATTTAAAAGTTCATCGCTCATCTTTTATCCCCGTAACATCAATCAATATACATCTAGAATCAAATATTCATCTTTGCACTCTGGTGCCAAAGATATTCATCGATTGGTCATGTTCATCTAAACACTGCTCATCTTTGCACTACTACCAAAGATATTCTTCGAAATTATTCATCTTTGCACTACTGGCCAAAGATATTTAATAATATCATCATTTAAGACCGAGGATGATGAAAAATATTTTTAAAGAAACGAATCCAAATTGAAACAAAATGACAAGGATTAAGGATTAAGGATTCGTACTTTGTTTTATCCATGTTTAAAAAAATACCTCAAAAATAATCATAGTGGTGTAAAATTCAAGAATGATCAAAACATGGATACAATCAAAGCTAGTATCCGTAATAGATATTTTGGACAAAAGAAGAAATTTTATTTTTAAATTGAATAGTCAGATATCGTGAATAGTGCTTACATCGTGAATAGTAACTCAGACACCAAAAGATAGAAATTCCACAAAAAAAACATCTTCACGCTTCACATGAATAGTACTCGTGAATAAGAACTCGTGAATAGTAACTCATGAATAGTAACTCGTGAATAGTAACTCATGAATAGTAAATTCGACATGAAAAAGTTCTAAATTTGATAAAAGTTCCAACCAATATTTCAAAGATAATGATATTGAAGAAATAATATCATTTGAGAAGAAAATAACATCCTTACCTCGAAAGATTAGTACTTTAAATTTGGAATCTAGGGTATAGTGCTGAAGGGAACTTGCACCGTCTAATAATACTCAAAGTATACTCACAAGAATATGCTCAATATATCGAGAGAGAAATAGAGAGAAACTTCAGTTTCTGTTGTGATTTTCAATTGTAACCTAAACACCCTATTTATAGGAAAATGCTTAGAACACCAAAGCAGAAAATTGAATATAATATTAATATATTTTTCACATTTTCTTTAGCCCACCTTAGACAACTGATCTCAGCCCATTTGAATCACATGTGAGGCCAACTTAGTTTCAAAAACCGTTTTTTCTCAAAATAATTAACTAAAACTCCCAAAATTAATTATTTTGAACTTGAAACATCAATAATTCATAATAAATAGCCTTTTATCAGAAAATTCAAATCTCATGAGTTTTTATAGGAAATTCAATTCTCTACAACTTTGCAGAAGAAAGTTTTTCAGATTCCAAACAGAAATTGACCGAAATCCACAAACGCAGGCGATTTTTATGTGCTATAATCAAATTTCAATCAATAATTTTGTCCACCAACACACAAAACATGTGTTAAACATTTAATGCCACAAAAATACTCTTCCTCCTCATATACTCATATATCCCATATTCATTGTAAAATATCATCGTTAATATATTATTAAAATAATATATTTAAATGAATTATTTTATCGTAAAAAGATAAAATATTAATTTTCAACAATTGTCACATTAAAAATTTTCTCCATCTATATCCTCATAAAATCAATATTTTCCTCATCATATAAATCAATAATTAATTATTCATAAATAATATTACGTAATCACATTATTGACAACCGTGCGGTTTCAGGGATGAGGGGCTTTCCAATAAGGATCTCTCCTTACTAGCGCGCAATTAGATGACCAAACCTCTCCTTAGACAGAACTTTCTAGACATTGTCAATAATGTTATCTAATAATATTATTCAGATAATATGAATTATGCTCGATAATGGAAAATACGATTGTAATGATAATTATCAAACAACAATGAATATAAAATGTCAACGTAGCAATTATTGAATCAATAAAATAAAATATCGAATAATAATTATCGTAACCATTATTGAGTAGTGCCTTCAATAATTGGTGCAATACTGATGCTATCTCTTGCAACAACAACAGACATCGTGTGTTTTAACCACCGTATATTCAATGTTGTTAATTCTGTGAATAACTACGCCAAGTTATTTTTAAACAACTTATATTTGTCATTTTCTTCATCCAATCTCTTTTTAGTTATGGGGCCCACATATGGGCTACTTCGTCGCATTTAATATTCCCCGACAAGATTTAATATTCTCCGACAACAATGAATATTTTATAACCACTTGCTTATTTGAAATATTTGCGTATTTTACCCCTAACTATCCACATTAATCAAATCAACCCTTACTATTTCAAAATAATAAATAGAGAAAATTAAATTTTATTAATAATAAGTTGGGGTCTTACACAAAACCTCCAAAATACATTGCTAAACCAGTCCCAAAAACAAGTCCCACTATCACTTATAACAAATCAGAAGATCAGATTCAGTAATTTGTTCATAAAGGTATAAAATCCTAACTAAGAATTTGACCTTTAATGCTGTGTTAGATCTGGTGTTTATGTGTTGTAATATGTTGTATGTAGTGTTAATCAATGATTTGGGTTGGTATCTTGTAGATCCATAACATCTAAGTGCTCAAAAATTAAAGTTTTGAAAATCTAGTAAAAGTTGAAAAAGTTGTCTGACAATGAATGTAAGACCTCATAGATCTTTGCCTATTATGTGTTTTTGTTGTTTAAAGGTTTGATCTTGTTGTATGCTATGAGATCTTTGATCTGGAACTTGAATCAAGCCCAGATCATGTACAGATTTCATTTTATTGATGGTCAAAGTCGGTTGACCGACCATGACCAAGTGAATCTGGGTAGCCAAGAACTTGCCCAGAAAGCTCTGACAGCAAGTTCATGGGCCCAGATCTTTCATGTTTTTGTTGATCTGTGTTTGTTGTTATATCTAGTTTGTAGTTTGGTATATGGACTACATGTTTATGCCTTAAAATCTCCTAAACATCAAACAAGTGGATCATAGTGGACGGTCAAACCAAGCCGGACGATCATGAAAGCTATTTTTTGGGTAACCCAAAAAACGCTTGGACATGTCGTCTAACATGGTTTGACTGGCATAGATCTGCTTGATCTATTGTTGTTATAGTAATTTTATGTAATAGATCTATACATTTGCATGTTGGCTATAAAAGTAGTATGCACACAAGCCAATCATGTTTGATGATAAAGCATATACTTTGTAACAATCTTATTCATTTATTAATAAAAAGTATTAATTTATTAAAGGCTTTTAATTATCTACATGATGTTTGTTTTTATAATATGTGATAAACCCATAGTTTTAAGCAATGCTTTTAGAATAATGATGATGATCATTCTAATGAGATCTAAATTCTTAGAAAGCTTAAAACTAAAATAGTTCCCAATCATTGAATTACTAAATTGGGGATTAGTAAATCCGGATAGATTGATACATACGTTGTTTGCTCATTGGATGAGGATGATTGATCTCATGATCATTTGTGTGGAGACACTAAAGCAAGTATGTAGGTGCTTATTAGAGAATAAGTTCATCGAACGTGGCTCGTTAAGGAATACCTAAATGAGTTTTATTTATTCGTCAATAGGAATTTCAGTAGTGATAGTAAGACAAGTAATCCTTGGACTTGAGATCATCATAGTATCTTGTGTATGATGAGTTATACTTTGACTTATTCTTAAGACCCTTAGGGTATATCAAAGGGTATGCTTGGGTATAATAAGTCAGTATACATGGAGATAATGTATGATCAATAAAGAATCTACCACTTCTAATAAAAGAAGAGAAATGTCCTATGTGATTCGATAAATGACAACCCAAAGAGTCCTTGGCGGTAAGGCGTAATGAAATTAGAAAGGAGTTTCTAATTTGCATTATTTGAGTTGTGCATTTAAGGATCGAAATACATATGATTAAATAAAATAAGACTTGACAAAAATTCCATGTCTTATATTTAATTGGGACATTGTATGGTGGAAGGATTGAATTGTACGACAACTATTTACTCAAAGGTTCTTTTATGATTAATGTTGAAATCTATATTATCTGGAAAGTCGTTGATCGCTAGGGAGGCTTATCCCTATTGTAGAATAAATATTATTTATTTAAATAAATTAATTGTTTAATTTATTTATTTAAATAAGATTAGAATTGTTCTAATTGATTTATTCACAACCGGTTTAATATGGAGAACCTAAAGGGTCACACCATAAAAGGAAGAATAATTATTTAAGAAGTTAATGGCATAATCGTAATAATATGTTATGTATATTTAATTTAATCTATGGTGATAGAATAAATTAAATAACTTAATATTTATTATTTAATATTTTAGAAATATTAAATATAAATTAATAAGAGGAGTCTTATTAATATTATTACAATTATTATTATTTTAATTTCTAAAAGAGTTTAGGAATTAATTTAATATAAGTACTCTCATTTATTCCTAATACGATTAGGAGGGAAAATTAGTTAAAGGAGTTTAATTAATTATCCCTAATAAGATTAGGGAGCTTAAATTAATTAAAAGAATTTAATTAATTAAATAAAACCCAATTTCTTAATTGTTAAGGAGGGTTGCCCACATCAATAAATAAGAGGAGTCTTATTATGGGTGGTGGGAGTTGTTGACTTTTACAACGACATAATTCCAATTTGTTGGAGAGTACCCTTTTCTATAGAGATAGAAAATTAGGGTTTGAGCCAAATACACCATCTTCTTGAATTCTTTATTTTTCCTTGGTGGATCACCTCTAGAGGCCAAACACATGGGTGGCTAACGTTGATCAAAGGAAGGAACCAAACCCGGTGGATTCAAGTTGAACGCGAAAAGGATTGGAGGTGAACTTGTACCTGAGGAAGCTCGATCTTCAAGGGTATGATTTTATTCTTTATCTTTTCGTTTAATTAATAATTGTGCATAAAGGGTGATCCGGGTATATGGTTTGTAAATTTTTAAACTCTGATTTTTCCACGTTTCCGCACTTTTATGCAATTTGATTGCGTTCTTGAATATTACAAACCTAACAGTGGCATCAGAGCCAAACCTTTATGCAAATTATTAATTATTTAATTTGATATGTATATTGATATGTGTTTTAAACAATTTAATTGGGCATAATTTTATTGTATAAAATTTAAATAAAAATAAAAATAAAAAAAATATCGAAAACAGATTTTGCAAAAAACGTGAACTCTTGATTTTAGTGCCTATGCACTTCGGTAATATAAAAGGAGTACTAAACTGATTTTATTTTTTTTTGATTCAAGGCATGCACGGAAATCATGGTTTAAAAGGGCACAAATAATTTACATTTTTCACGTTATATACATGTATGATATATATAATCCTAAATCATTTGAATCAAATCTAAGGAAATCAAAAGGCCAATGGAATGAATATATATATATATATATATATATATATATATATATATATATATATATATATATATATATTATATTAGGAAGGTGCTTGCGGATTTCAAGCATATATATATATAATTAACGTTATTATGTATTTATATATATATTACTTAGTAATATATATATATATATATAATATTCTTAATTGTTTTATAATTAAAATAAAATGTTTATTTTAATTTTAAAATTAAATTTCATGCTAACTAATTAGAGTTGGAATTGGATTCCATGATAACTAATTGGAGTTGAAATTGGATTGCCTAATTTCCTTAAATAAAGGAGTTTATTTAGATATGAAATAAGATTTCATATCATTCAAAAATAAAAGAGTTTATTTGTGAATGTGAAAAAGAATCCTAATTTCCTTAAATAAAGGAGTTTATTTAAATATGAAATAAGATTTCATATTATTCAAAATAAAAAAGTTTATTTGTGAATAGGAAAGAAAATTCGTGTTTCCTTTAATAAAAGATTTTTTTTACATGGAATTGGATTCCATAATTAATTAAAATAAAAGAGTTTATTTTAATTAAAGATTTTTTTATTTTATTATATGGAATTGGATTCATAATTAATTAAAATAAAAGAGTTTATTTTAATTAAAGATTTTTTTATTTTTATTACATGGAATTGGATTCCATAATTAATTAAAATAAAGGAGTTTATTTTGATTAAAGATTTTGATTAAAATAAAATAGTTTATTTTATTCAAAATTAGATAAATTAAAATAAAATAGTTTTATTTTGATTTAAATTTGGATTAAAATAAAGGAGTTTATTTTGATTCAAAATTAGATTTTATACTAACTAAATTTGCCCATTAAATGATATCAATATATATATTAAATGTTTATTATTCATAAGATGAATGTTATTTATTGATGCATATGATGATGTGTATGATAATAAATGGGATTGATTATGGACTATTGACCAATGCGATTGGATTTTATTTTAGTTGGATGCATGAATGTATGAGTTTTATTAAATGGGGAATTCACAAGATTCTCGCCTTCTCTAATTTTTTCTTAATGTAAATTCTATCTCCTCCTACATGTACTTCCCTCGATCACGATCAAGGTTTCTATTTATTTTAAATAGTTTTGTAATAGGAATAGTTAGAATTAATTTTGAAGAATTAGAGATCAAGGAGCAAGGAGCAACGAGCGCTTGAAGACCCGTTTGTAATGGAGCCCAGAATTAAATGTAATAGTTATATTTAAATATTATTTCTTGCACCCCTAGGGTTTGACCTTTTGGTTCACTTGGTGGCTCTAGTGAACCAAACTAGAATAAAAGTCCATAATCAATCCGGGTAGAATATAGTATTCTATATGTGCATGCTTATACTATATATATTATATATTATGCAAACATGCTTCGCATGTTCATTAATATGACGCTTATTTTATATATATATGTGCATGCGCGCTAAACAAGATGAGATAAATTAATAACAAACCCCTCAATTTTTATATTAAGTCCTAAGCGTTCAAAGATATTTGGAATATCGAACGTCGCCTTCTAGCATGATAAAATTAATAGAGTATTAAATATTTAATATGAGTTTGTTGTGTCACCACAAGGCAAGTATTAAGTATTTAAGATGTTAATTTATCACATTTGATGCTTATAAAGAAAATTGAACAATATTGTTTTGTTGTGTCACCACAAGGATGATATTTTTCTTTTTGAATATATGGAGTGCTAGGTCGGACTTAACTTGGATAATTTTGATTGGATGTGCCACCACTGATCAAAATAATCTAAGAGGCAAAATACAAGGAGTTGTATAGTTGATGTAATTGACAAAAGTTGTCTACCTATTTATTTATATATAGTTTGTTGTGTCACCACAAGGCTATATACATTTGAAATGGGATCCTTATTCTCACTAGCAAATCTTTAATTAGATTTTCTTAGAACTATATAAGTGAGGTAATATAGTTTGAAGAAAATAGTGGGAGATACCAATTTAAAATAAGACCTAATTTATTTTGGTAATTAATAAAAGAATGTATGTTAAAATGTTGTTAATTACAAATTCATTTACGTAATTTTACAATGTCTAAAATTACTATCACCATGCGAAGCATATTAGATGCTAAATTAACTTGAATCAATTAAAAGCGGATTGGTTAAGGAATTTGAGAATAGTTCTCATGGTGAAAAGCTATCTTATGTCTTAATACGCCTATCCCGCAATGGTTGCGCATAATGCCTCCGAGGAAGACATTGCTACTTTTAGAAAGTGGCAAGATGATGCATAGTTGACTCAATGCATCATGCTCGCATCTATGAGTAACGAGCTTGGCCACATGAAACTATGGATGCTTCTACTATATTCCCGCACATCAAGTAGTTGATGGTGAGAGAAAGTAGGGATGATAGATATCGGATATCTAAGGAGCTCTTCCGATCTAGAATGGCCAATGGCACTATAATACGCATAAAAAGTTCTTAACATAATCAATTTGATTGATCAATTAGGACAACTGGTTTTGTCATGGATGGAGAGTTGAGCCAAGATTTGATCTTGCACTCACCCCGGACTCCTTTCACAATTGTTGTGAATTTTTCATATGAACAAGCTAGATATCGAAACTTTGGCCGATTTGCTTAACATATTGAAAAATGTTGAGAGTCACTTTCCAACCAAGAAAGATCAAGTCTTCTTTGGTAGGGGCCAAAGGATCTTACAAAAGAAGAGCGATTCAAAGAAGGTAAATAGAAAGGCATAAACAAAGGATAATAAGAACAAAAGCGATCACGGATAGCAAAGAAGTTTGCTTCCACCGCAATAAGCTTTGGACACTTTGGAAAGCTGCGAGAAGCATCTTGCAGAGGCTAACCAAAGAAGCTTAGTGAAGTTTCGATTCACAATACAATTTTGTTCAAGATTTAAAATAAATTTTTCTTTAAGTCGAGGTTCTACTTGGATATTGGATATCAACTTTGGTTATCATAAATATAGATTTATGAAAGGACCAAGCAGTAGAAAGCTAAACAAATATAAGTAATCCTATGTGTGGGAAATGAAACAAAGGTTGCAACATTAGCCATAGAAACTTATAGTTTAGCATCGCTTACGGGCAAATCTATTAAGTCAATAAGTTATTGTATTCTAGTTCTCGTTGAAAACATTATTTCCATTTTATTGTTGGACAATGAAATCTTTGGTATTATATTTAAGAACAATTGTTGTTCTATTTATAATGATAATGTTTTGTATAGAATGAAATATTACTTAATAGATTTTGTATACTGATTTTACGTGAAAAAATTATTTTATAAATTGAACAAAAAATAATATAAGAAAAGGAGATGATCATTCAAAGAGTTGAATGTGTGTATTTGCTAAAATACAAGTGTGAATTATTTGAAAGGTTCAAAGAATTGAGAAGTGAAACAAAATGGCAAAGTATTAAGATTCTTTGATTAGATCGAAGGATAAATACTTGTGCAATAAGTTTCTAGATCATCTCAAATGGTTTTCTCGATAATGGACACATCCCGACACGCAATAATTGATTGATGTATCCGAATGAAAAATCGTACCTTGTTGGACATGGTGCGGTCCATAATGATTTTACCGACATTCCAAAGATTCTTCAGGATAATGTCCTAGAAATGGTACGATATTCACACGAAAATGGTAACCTCAAAATCCGGCCCCAAGACTCCATAAAAGTTATGGATGGGGAGGATTCCTAATCTTAAGTATGTTAAGATAAGGGTTGTCCAACTTATGTGAAAAAAGGTTTCAAAGGATAAGCTTTGGGACAAGATTTGACAAGTGTCGATTTGTGGGACATCCTAAAGTAAGTTTAGGTATATATTCTATAATCCTACTTAGCAAAAGGTGTTTATTTACGAAACACGCCGCCTTCTAAGATAAAGGTGTTTATCATTAAAAGGGGCTAGTGGGAGGATAATAGATCTTGAAGAGTTCAAGAACCACAAAACACTATAAGTCAAATAAGAGGAACTCGTAGATAGACCTATTGTACACAACCAAGAATCGTAAAGTCCGGAATAGTACAAGAAGATACCTAGGAGGTATGGGTTCATCATGGATGATGATGATGAGGCACGATCATAGAAGATGATGATCCAGAGAGTTACATACGATGAGGTAAGAGTTCTAGTGTGTACAAAAGGGACAAGGGGAGCCGTGACATTCCTAATATTATATGTTGATATACTACGGATAAGGAATGACATACCAATGCTACAATCGGTAAAGATAAAGTTGTCTAAACATTCCTCCATGAATGATTTGGAAGAGTATCTTAATTGGGGATATAAATCTATATAGATAGATTTAAGAGGATGCTCGACTTAACCCAAGGAATGTATATTCATTTGATGCTAAAAAGTCGTTTAGCATGGCAAACTCAAGAGATGTCTCATATGCCGATGAGCTATGGAGTGTATCTCTCTTAATAGTCCCCATAGACTCCTGAAAAAGAGGTCGCATGAGTGACAATCATGTATGCAATGAAATATACGAGACCTGATGTTGATCAGTCATATTATGGAGAAGTTCACTATGAGTCAGTGAAAAACATCTTAAAGTGCTTAACCGAGCACTAAGGATGTGATCATATTCATGGTGGGTCCGAATTAAAACTAGAGGGCTTAACATGACTCAAGTTTTTCAGACGAGAAAGTCCACTTTAAGGTAAAGGGTTACCTTGAGCGAGTGGTGTAGTGAATTGGAAAGGTTCCAAATGACCAAAGAGTTCTTTGGTTTAGTGATAAAGACAAAGTAAGTAGCTATAAATGAAGCCGCAAGTTGATTGTTTGGATAAAGTTCATTCTGTAACTAGGAATAGTTCCTAAGTCTCATCTTGGATCTAAACATGTGTTGTGGCACTTTCATTTGATTATTAGAATCATTGAAAGGTGGGAAATCACTATAGAGATAGTGGAATCTCATGAACAACATTACATATCCATTAACTAAAGCTTATCCAATGCCAGGATAATCGTCACTTAGAGAAGAAGAGTATAAGATACAATGGCGATTGGCTTTTAGTGCAAGTGGGAGATTGAAAGTAGTATGCACACAAGCCAATCATGTTTGATGATAAAGCATATACTTTGTAACAATCTTATTCATTTATTAATAAAAAGTATTAATTTATTAATGGCTTTTAATTATCTACATGATCTTTGTTTTATAATATGTGATAAACCCATAGTTTTAAGCAATGCTTTTAGAATAATGATGATGATCATTCTAATGAGATCTAAATTCTTAGAAAGCTTAAAACTAAAATAGTTCCCAATCATTGAATTACTAAATTGGGGATTAGTAAATCAGGATAGATTGGTACATACGTTGCTTGCTCATTGGATGAGGATGATTGATCTCATAATCATTTGTGTGGAGACACTAAAGTAAGTATGTAGGTGCTTATTAGAGAATAAGTTCCTTTGAGCATTGGCTCGCTAAGGAATACTTAATGGAGTTTTATTTGTCTGTCAATAGGAATTCCTGTAGTGATAGTAGTACAAGTAATCCTTGGACTTGAGATCATCATAGTATCTTGTGTATGATGAGTTATACTTTGACTTATTCCTTAAGACCCTTAGGGTATATCAAAGGGTATGCTTGGGTATAATAAGTTGTACATGGAGATAATGTATGATCAATAAAGAATCTACCACTTCTAATAAAAGAAGAGAAATGTCCTATGTGATTCGATAAATGACAACCCGAAGAGTCCTTGGCGGCGAATGAAATTAGAAAGGAGTTTCTAATTTGCATTATTTGAGTTGTGCATTTAAGGATCGAAATACATATGATTAAATAAAATAAGACTTGATGTGAAATTCCATGTCTTATATTTAATTGGGACATTGTATGGTGGAAGGATTGAATTATGCGGCAACTATTTACTCAAAGGTTCTTTTATGATTAATGTTGAAATCTATATTATCCGGAAAGTCGTTGATCGCTAGGGAGGCTTATCCTATTATAGAATAAATATTATTTATTTAAATAAATTAATTGTTTAATTTATTTATTTAAATAAGATTAGAATTGTTCTAATTGATTTATTCACAACCGGTTTAATATGGAGAACCTAAAGGGTCACACCATAAAAGGAAGAATAATTATTTAAGAAGTTAATGGCATAATCGTAATAATATGTTATGTATATTTAATTTAATCTATGGTGATAGAATAAATTAAATAGCTTAATATTTATTATTTAATATTTTAGAAATATTAAATATAAATTAATAAGAGGAGTCTTATTAATATTATTACAATTATTATTATTTTAATTTCTAAAAGAGTTTAGGAATTAATTTAATATAAGTACTCTCATTTATTCCTAATAGGATTAGGATGGAAAATTAGTTAAAGGAGTTTAATTAATTATCCCTAATAAGATTAGGGAGATTAAATTAATTAAAAGAATTTAATTAATTAAATAAAACCCAATTTCTTAATTGTTAAGGAGGGTTGCCCACATCAATAAATAAGAGGAGTCTTATTATGGGTGGTGGGAGTTGTTGACTTTTACAACGACATAATTCCAATTTGTTGGAGAGTACCCTTTTCTATAGAGATAGAAAATTAGGGTTTGAGCCAAATACACCATCTTCTTGAATTCTTTATTTTTCCTTGGTGGATCACCTCAGAGGCCAAAACATGGGTGGCTAACGTTGATCAAAGGAAGGAACCAAACCCGATGGATTCAAGTTGAGCGAAAAGGATTGGAGGTGAACTTGTACCGAGGAAGCTCGATCTTCAAGGGTATGATTTTATTCTTTATCTTTTCGTTTAATTAATAATTGTGCATAAAGGGTGATCCGGGTATATGGTTTGTAAATTTTTAAACTCTGATTTTTTCACGTTTCCGCACTTTTATGCAATTTGATTGCGTTCTTGAATATTACAAACCTAACAGGCTATACACTGAAATCATTAGATCATAAAAATATTACAAGAATAACATGTAGTGGAGGCCCAAAGTAAGATTCCATTTAACTGTTCTTCATTTTGGGTAACCGAAATGAAGAAACGACCTCTCAACGACCACTTTGATGGCTTAGATCTCTCGGTTGTTTAATGATCTGGCCATGGATCTTGTTTAGTGTTGAAGTACTACATCATTACTACAATATTAACTAAATTTCTAACCTAGAAACCTTTGGATCAAAGATTTGCATGTGGTCAAACCTAACACCTTGATAACTGACATGAATGTTTTGGGTTTAATGAAGAACATGAAGAACACCTATAGCGACGGTTCTGTCGCTATAGGCAGTCTTTAGCGACACTTTATTTCTAAAAATAATTATTTTATTAAATAAATAGAGAAAATTAGTTTTAAATTATTAAAAATACATATTAAATTGCTAAAAATTATTTTAAAGCCTAAAAATAGGTTTTTAATAATTTTGAATATATTTCATAAATATTTAATATTTTTGAAATATTAATGGTATTTAATTTATTTAATTATAATATTAAATAAATTATTTAAAAATGAATTTTAATACATGAAAAATCATTTAAAAATATATTATGGTATAAGAAAATATTTGAAGTTATGTTTAATAACATTTAATATTAAGTGATGAATTTCATTAATTAATTAATATTAATGGTAATTAATTTATTTAATAAATATATTAAATAAATTGTAGAGAAAATAGAATTAATGATTTAAAAATCATATAAAAATTATTTAAGTATTATAAAAGTATTTTAAGTTATAAAATATAACTTTTAATATTTTAAGGATAATTTCAGTAATAATTTAATATTAATGATATTAGATTTATTTATTAATTATATTAAATAAATAGTTTAAAAATAATTTTATTTATTTAAAACTATTTAAAAGGATATAAATGAATTAAAAATATTTTAAGTTATAATTAATGACTTTTAATATTTGGATAAATAATACATTAATATTTAAATATTAATGATATTTATTTAAAAATGATTTTAATTATTTTAAAAATTATTTAAGTGTAATATTAATACTTTAAAAATATTTTGAGTTATTGTAAATAACTTTAATATTTAGGTAATAGTTTCATTAATAGTTTAATATTAATTAAATATTAATGATAATAGAATTATTTAATATTTAAATCATTCAATAATGATTTCGGTGTTTGAAAAATCATGATAAATTATAATAATTAATTAAAAATTATCATAAGTCATTTAAAAATAATATGATTCATATTTAAGTGGATATTGAACTACAGGATAAAGTCTTAGACTCGATAATTAGCCGATAAAGCTGTCAGTACACCGACATATTTCAGAAATTGATTTGGACTGAGATAATTTATCTGTATACGTATTTGTTTGTGATCCAATGATTGTTAAACTTATGTGATAATGTGCTTAGGTTATATGCTGACTGAAAATAGCAGTACTATGTGTTATGGTATATTATTCTAATCGAATAAATGATCTTACTAATGATAGGGCTTCATATAAAAGATATGTAAGACCCTAACTTTTATGAATAAAGATAAATTTTCTATAATTATCATTTTTTTGAATATTATGGAATGAATTTGATATAATGTTATAATTGTGGGTAATAGTTATAAATTTTGCAAAAGTAACGTAAGTTGTTATATAATATTCGATTGGTGTGGGAATATTCGTTTTAACGAGGGAATATTAAATGCAACGACACAATCATTGGTGGACCCTAATAACTGAATTATTGTCGGATTGAGAAAGCGACAAAAAATATTTTATGATAATAACGGCGGAAGTTTTATCGTTAACTGTTGAAACACGGTGTTAAAAGTACGAGAATACTGGCGTGGTTGCGTAGTAGCTAGCACAAAAGATTGATTATTGATGCTTACGTGAGAAGTCACTCGGTTTTGTTCAATTATTGCTTGATAATTATTGCATAATATCTCACGTTAATTGATTCAATTATTGTCGATATTTTATATATTATTAAATCAATAATTGAGACGACGAAGTTATTAATATTATTATTTGCAATATTAACGATGTACAGAAGTTATGCCAAGAAGATGTTTGGTCACCTAATTAATGCGGCATGATAGGAGAAATCCTTATTGGAAAGCCCCCCTCTTCAGGAACGACACGGTTCGATTAATAGTGTGAATTATAATAATGATGATGAAGTTTTATTTTATTAGTATTATTAATGTAATAAAACAGAAAAGCTTTTTATATAAAACAAAATATTTTTATAAAGTTATTCGTTTTATTAGACTATAAATAGAATATATTATATTCTATTATGCATAGTATTTTGCATAGTAAAATCTTTTTATATAAAACAAAATAATTTTATAAAGTTATTCATTTTATTAGACTATAAATAGAATATATTATATTTTATTATGCGTAGTGTTTTGCATAGTGCTGCATAGTGTTTTTATAGATAGTGCACAGATAGTGTTTTGCATAGTAAAATCTTTTTATATAAAACAGAATACTTTTATAAAGTTATTCATTTTATTAGATTATAAATAGAATATATTATATTTTATTTAAAAGATTTTGTTTTATTAAAATATTTTATAGTAAACCAATCTGGACCGTCCGTTTAAAAGTAAATCAATCTGGACCGTTCAGGAATTAGTTACTATTCAGTCCATTCTCCTATAAATAGAAGCTCATTCCTTCATTATTTCTTACGAATTCACTGAAACTCTAGAGAGAGAAACTATAGAGAGAAAGAAGAAAAGTATTCTGCTACTTCACTACTCCTATATCCAGTTGTTCTAAGGTAAGGGGTATTATTTCTTTCGTATTCATGAAAAGAACTTCTGTTATTCCATTTTTTTATTCTGTTGGAATAATCTATATACGCGGTCTACCCTATACATGGTGAAATTATTTTGTTATTCCATTCTTTATCATTATGTTGGAACATCCACATACGTGTGTTTTTACGCACGACTTGGTTTACATTATTTATTATTTCGTTAGAACATCCAATGGAGTGCTAATTTTGCACGACTTTGGTTCCGTTATTTATTATTACATTGGAATATCACGTACGTGCATTTCTGGATGACTGGTTCCGTTATTTATTATTACATTAGAATAACCTATCATGCTTGATCTATCGCATGCTTGGTGATTTCTTTTGTTATTCCATTCTTTATTATACTCAGTTGGTTAAAGTTTTGACTTCTATACTCCATGAAATTAGTGGAATATCCTTGATATTTGTGCTTCATCCAGTATCTTTTCATGGAAATATTCTTCTGAGCATTGTTGAATTTTACTCTACAAAGAAGTATCATGTTGACAATTTGGACGTTATTAGTTCCTAGATAAATTAATTCTTGAACTTGTTTTATTGAATTCTTATATCATTGTCATCATCCTCATGTTTATATTATGTTGAAAGTCATCTGTGGCTTGTAGTGCATAGATGGACTTGGTATGATTATAACCAGGGATTAATAGGTATAATCATGATCGTAATGTTACAAATGATGTGGTAAAAGTCCTCATTGGCCCGTAGTGCATTGATGGAAAGTTGTTGGCATGATCATGACCATTGATGAATACATGAATATCCTTGGCACGTGAGTGCATAGATAATTTGTGGTTGTGATACTAATGAATATCCTTGGTAGTAAAAGTGGGGATGATGTGGATTATTTATTAAGTCGAGTCCCAATGATAAAAGTGATGAAAATCTTTTAAATCATAAAAGATAGTAGATTTTATTCTCTACTTGACTCTTTTAATGGATTGCTTATTAAACTGCAGATTAAACTTCTTTGTTTGTTATATTGTATCGGTTTAACAATTGTTGAAGGCTAACGATAATTTATTACGTATTATCTTAGTCGAGAATATTTCTTCTTGGACTAGTTGAGCTCACCCTTTTACTTTCATTGTTCTCTTCAGGAAATGAGAACGTAGAAGGGACTAGTCGGGGAGCGGAGTGGCGGTCCAGATAATAGCATTAGTAGTCCTCACTATTCTATTAAATAGTGTGATAATAAATGTAATGAGGACTCAATTGAGTGTGGATATTGTCTAGATGGCAATATTTTTATTAAAACTCACAGCATATGTTTTATCGTATTTTACACGACTGTTGTATAATTAAGTTATATTTGAATTTTGTACCATGTATTTGGTGACTCAATATAGGTGATGTATACCTATTTTGGGGGCGTCACAGTTGGTATGAAAGTTTAGGGATATGATCCCCGGCTAAGATGTGAGACAAGAACTAGGAGGGGAGAGACGGGGAATTCCTTCACTAGTATGACCTACCTAAGTTTATTTGGTATTTAATTGGTCGGTTAGAGTTTAGGGATAATATGTGATATGTTAATTAACCCTTGTTTTGTGACAGTATTTGAAAATGACATTCGAGAATGTTGAGAACATCAATGGAGCACAGGAGACCGTTGAGTCTCCACAGATCAATAATCAGAATAATGTGCATCAGGAAGGCGATAATCCTCAGGCAAACAACAACACTGACCAGATGATGAACGATGGAATGTTCAGAGGCTTTATGCAATTTATGCAATATCAGGCAAGAGCGGCTCCTGTACAAAACGCAGGTGGAAACACTGGCAACTCTCGGACGGTCACCGCTAAGTAGTTCAAGGAGCTGGGACCACCAGAGTTTTTTGGAGAGCCAAAACCACTTAAGGCGGAGACGTGGATAAAGCAGATCTCAAGATATTTGATGTCTGGGATGCTCCGAGGAGCAAAAGGTTCCTTGCCACCTTCTGTGTTGCGCGCAGAAGGCGATTCTTGGTGGGAATCAGAAAAGCGATTTAACCTGCCGACTTGAAGATGACTTGGGAGAAGTTCCAAGAATTATTCAACGACAAGTACTTTCTCGAAAGTATTTGTCACATGAAAGAGGTAGAGTTCATCAAGCTGGAGCAAAACAACATGACCGTGTCGCAGTATGAAGCCAAGTTTGCCGAGTTATCCCAGTTTGCGTCCCATTTGGTTGATAATGAGGAGAGAATGATGCGAATTTTTCTAAGAGGTTTGAAACCCGAGATACGTTAATATCTTATCTCTCATAAATTGTGTTTGTATTCAGATGTTGTTAATAGGGCTTAGTTATTGGAGCGTAATAATGAGTCAACCCAACCAAAAGAGAGCAGCAGACAAAATGATAATAGCAGTGATAACAGTCATCAAAGCGGTGACAATAAGCGTGGAGGGAATCAACATGCCAGAAATGGTAACCATTTCGGTGGTAATCATGGCCAAAACAATAAGACTTTGACTTATCTGTTGAAACTCCGTTGGGAGAAACCTTCATTACATCCACTATTTATAAGTCTTGTTTGGTTTAAATCGGTACCCTCACATTACCTGTCGATCTTATTTCATTGAAAATACTTGCATTTGACGTAATTCTAGGGATTGATTGGTTAACTACTCATCATGCAAAAATTGATTATTTTCGTAAGGTTGTTAGCTTTCATATTCCTAACCAACCTATTATGCGCATTTAAGCAACCAAACCATTAAAATCAATCACTGTCATCTCAAGCCATAAAGCTATTCGTTTATTGAAAAACGGATGTCAAGCTTTCTTAGCTCATGTCACGGATCTAAACAAAAATACGTCAGTTTTGAATGATATTTCTATTGTTAATGAATTTCCTGATGTATTCCCTGAAGAACTTCCTGGCCTAGCCCAGAGCGTGAAATTAAATTTTGTATCGACCTTGAACCCGGTACAAAACCTATTTTCAAAGCCCCATATCGAATGACTCCTATTGAACTTCAGGAGTTAAAGACCCAATTGCAGGAATTATTAGACATCGGTTTCATTCGTCCTAGTACGTCTCCTTGGGGTGCTCCTGTTCTATTCGTGAAAAAGAAAGATGGGAGTATGTGACTTTGTATTGATTATCGGGAGTTGAATCATGTCACCATCAAAAATATGTACCCATTGTCACGTATTGATGACCTATTTGACCAGTTGCAAGGCGCCAAATTCATTTCAAAGATTGATCTTCATTCCGGATATCACCAATTGAGGATTAGAACCGATGACATTCCAAAGACGACTTTCAGAACTCGATACAGGCATTATGAGTTCCTAGTCATGTCTTTTGGATTGACTAATGCTCCTGCTACCTTCATGGATATGATGAACCAAGTATTCAAGGAATATTTGGATCACTTTGTGGTTGTCTTTATTGATGACATCCTTATTTATTCCAAAAGCCGTGAAGATCATGAGCAACACTTGAGGCTGATACTTCAAAAGCTTCGTGAATATAAGCTTTATGCCAAGTTGAAGAAATGCGAGTTCTGGCTTGAGGAAGTAGCATTCCTTGGGCACGTGGTATCAAGTCATGGAATATCTGTTGACCCAGCAAAGATTGAAGCTATTCAAAGCTGGGAGCAACCTAAATCAGTTGTGACACCCCCAAAAATAGGTATACATCACCCATCTTGAGTCGCCAGATACATGGTACAAAATACAAATACAACTTAATTATACAAACGTTGTGTAAACAATACGACAAAATATAGCTAAGAGAATATTGTCATCTAGACAATATCCACACTCAAAGGAGTCCACATTACATTTATTGTCACACTATTTAACAGAATAGTGAGGACTACTAATGCTATCATCTGGACCGTCACTCCGTTCCCCGACTCGTCCTAGCTATATTCTCATTTCCTGAAGAGAATAGTGAAGGAAAGGGTGAGCTCAACTAGCCCAGTAAGAAATATTATGACTAAGATAGTGCAGAATAAATTATCATTAGTCTTCAACAATGTTAAACTGATAAAATACAATAGACATCAAGTTTAACTGCAGCGGAACAAGCAATCCATTAGAAGAGTCAAGTAGAGAATAACATCTACTATCTTCTATGATTTAAAAAGTTTTTATCAATTTCTATCGCTGAGACTCAGCTTAATAAATAAACCACATCATCAAGTCATCCTCGCTTTCTACAGCCAAGGATATTCATTAAATCATCAATGGTCATGACTATACTGAATAATCCCTGGTCATAATAATATCAAGTCCATCTCTGCACGTAAGCCAAAGATATACAATTCAATAACCAACAGTCCATCTTTGCATGTAAGCCAAAGATATACAATTCAATAATCAACAGTCCATCTTCGCACGTAAGCCAAAGATATACAATTCAATAATCAACAGTCCATCTTTGCACGTAAGCCAAAGATAACGTTCATCACTATATAAGCATGAGGATGATGACAATGATATAAACATTAATCAAACGAAAACAAGGATAATTATTAAAGACTTTAAATTTTTCCAAATATTATCAACCACTCATAATCTAATATTATTAATATCATAACAATATTTTAATCACTTCTTAAACTTATAAATAATTTATTTCAATTGTTTACACTTTACCAAATAATGCATTTAATCATTCAAACAAATGCCATACTCATAAGATTTCATCACCAATGATTAAATCCCTAATCAAAAATCTGTATATACCTTATATAGGATTTTCAAGCCATAAAATCCTATTTTCCAACTTTGTTACTTCGCATAACATATTTAACTCATATGTTCGTAACTAAACCTGTAACTACCGAGATATTCAGATTTATTGTAAAATAATTTTATTGAATTAAATAATAATAAAATTATATTTTATGTGATATCAATATGGTTGTCATTCTATAACCTAATGATGTTGGAATGTCGTAGTATTCTAGCTACGTGAAGGAATTAAAGTGTTTGAATTTCTAAGACGAAAATAAAAGTTTTCCGAGAATTTTTCCAAAAAACACTATTCATCGGTATTCGCTCGGGAATTATTTTTGAATTTCTGAGAAATACGAAATGATAGAATATCAAGGTAAGACGGATTATGTAATAATAATTTAGTTATGGAAAATATAATATTTCGCTTGCGGACTTAATTTAGGAATATTAAGGAAAACGAAGTATTAGTAAGTAATTAATAATTGTATGATACTTAGGTATTGTACAAGGTAATGAAAATGAGTATAATACGAAGTATTATACAAGTTTGTATGAAGGATGGAATATCGTATATAATAAATTTCTATACGAGAGTTAGAATACTGAAAATGATACATATACAATATGTATATGTATTGAAAATGATAATGGACTTGGAAGATTGGTTAGAATTTGTACAAGCCCAAGTGAATTAAATGGTGAGGCCCAACTATTGATTAATAAACAAGTTAGTGTTTGTTAATGCAAAGCCCAAATGTTAAGTTAATTTAAGCCCAAGCTAGAATCCAATGGGTTGATTGACCCATGGGGCAAACCATATTAATAAGGTTAATGTGTGGTGACCAAGTTTAATGTGGTGACCAAGTTTATTGTGTAATAACCAAGTGTTAGGAGTAATGACCAAGAAAAGGATAAGATTTGTGATTAGCAAGTAATGAATAGTAAGGAGGTGGCTTAAGGAGGTGGGTTGGTATAATGACTAAACTACCCTAGCTTTGTAAGTTCTATAAATAGAGGAAGCTTGCTAGCCATATATTACTTGTTCAAATAATCAAATATATTACAAAGTGCTTAAGTGTTAGGGAGAATAAGCCACAATAAGTTACTTTCATTTGTAAGAAGAAGAAGAAGGCTACTTTACAAAGACTTCAAAGAGTAAGACTTATTCTCCATTTATCTTCTATCTCTTCCATGATAGGATAATAAGAAAAGTATGGATTAAGAAACATGAATGTTAAGAAGTAAGAAGAATGAGTATTCAATGAACTTAAGCCGTATAAGTAGGAAATAAGTCATTTACACTTGTATAAGTTATAAACTTATGAAGAAGTTATATGAACTTAATTTGAGTTTATCTTAAGAAGTAGTATGAAAGTGAAGAACTTGTATGAATATGTATCATGTATACATGAAAGTGATATTATATATTGAGAACATATAAGTATGATGATTAAAAAGACCTTAACTTTCATAAGTTATGAACAATGAAGCTATAAGTAGTTTATATTTTAATAAGTTATAAGCTCATGAAGGAATAAGTCAAAATCCAACATGAAAATAAATTGTTGTAGTAAGTATGTTGAGAAGTTCATATGATAAATTGAATTCATTTGAAGTAATGAACAAATCATAAGTAATGAGGATTTGCCGGAAATTGCACGATTAGACGATAATCGTCGAATTCGTGAAATTCTCGGAATAGAAGTCAAATTTTGTGTTTGAACTCGAAAATGTTGGTTTTTAATGGAGACAAGTCATATTTGGTATTCTAGAGTTGCGGACTCAAAAATGACCGAATTCTAACTTAGAACGAAGAAATGAGCATTGAACGTTCACGAACGTTTATCGTTTTCGTTAAAAATGAACTAATAGGTGAATTTTTGGCAAACGAAGTCAAATAGATAAAATTCTTGCATGAACGCATAGAGTATGTAATTTGTGAACCGTAGGCTTTTAAACGAGCCAATTCAGACTTATAACGAAGAAGTTATGAGCCCGAGAAATTCGCAAAGTTGAAAATCTGTCCAAACTATCTGGTGCACAGAGAAGAGTGGTATTGCCATTTTTCTAGGCCATTTTGTCATGCTTTTGTACAAGACTAAAACCGAAAGCATATCGAAACTAGCATGCACAGCAATGAACCATAGAGTAAATGATGAAAGCCAGCATTGGCCGTGTCTGAGACATGACCTCATTGCAGAGTGGCATCGCATGTGCTGCCCATCGAGTAAGGACTCATGTGCATGCAGCGCCAAGTCCGGGGCATCCTCACTGTTAACTCGCGCCGCAACGCGAGATGTAGGTATATGATTGGAGCTGCAGCGCCAACCCTAGAATAAAGATAGTGATGAATGTTTACAAAGATAAAGCAAGGAATGTAATTGTTTTAAAAGTAAAAACAACTTAAGGAACTTGAAGTAACATTGTTAAAACTTTGTCAAACCTTAAGGATAGTGCATAAAGGTTGAGATAACCTATTCAAATATGAATGCAAGTATAGTAAACCAGAATTGATAGTAAATAAATCTAATACATAATTATATTGAGATGAAGGGTAAGATATAGTCATATACATACTTGATTATATGTGACCTAATATGAGGCATTATGTGATCATGTGTTGTAGAAACTTAAAAGACTAGAACATAAAGTAATTATACCGTAGCAGACGCTAAAGGCAAGTATTCTAACTCTTGTCTCAGTTCAATCTGAACAAGTTTTGAAGTTCATGTATCCTTACGCATGAATTGATGTATGATGAAGTTAAAGCCAATCATTTCAGCTAGACTTGATATATTGGCTGGATTATTGATAATCTATCCATTTATTATTAAATGTTGTTATCTTTTGTCAACTACTTGATATGGTTTTCAAAAGAAGACTGAGTATGTTAAACAAATATTTTTGTCGTTATACGACAGGCACGTGAGGTTACCACAAATTAAACGTACATACGTTTAGTGTTGATCAACATAGAGTACAATAGGCTGATCACCTAGAAGTGCTCGTAAGTAATACCGGGCTTACGGACTTAGTTCCGGGTTGTCCTTTTCAAAGAAAGAATGAAATACTCAAGGTCTTGGACTAGGGTTTATGTTTTACTAGATATTATTCATTGTGAAACAGTTTGAAAGAAAGATGAAGTGCTATTTTGAATTATCAATAGTACTTCATAACTATTGTTCAGTTATTGAAGATATACGATTCTTATGTGTCAAGCACGTTGTTGATTGAAATTTTCATACTTGCTGAGCTAGTTATGCTCACTCTTGCTTGAACCATATGAATACAGCTAAGACTGAACGTCCCGAAGGATCGAATAAGGATAAAGGAAAAGCTAAGGCGGATCGATAAACTGTCTATGTAATAGTATAGTTTTAATGTTGTAATGTAATTGATTTTATGACAAAGAACTTTGTAATGGGTTTAGAACTTGGGGAAATGTAAATATTATTTTGATTATATAGAAGAGATATTCGTTCTTTTGAGGCTTTTCAATTGGATGAATGTATGAATGTTAGTACAGTATAGCACCATCTGTCGGGTTGGAAGATACCCGGATTTGGGGGCGCTACAAAACTATTTTCATGAAAAATACCAAATCAGTCCCAAAAATATTTCTTTTCTGGGATTTAGCAGAATATAGTCCCATAATGAACATATATTTTTCTCGGAATTTTTAAAATTCATTTACTATTTTTCAAAAATCAATTTCTAATTAATTCCTTAAGAAATTAGCAACCTCAAGTTTAACTCCAGAAATTCCCAAATCTTGGCAGGATCTTACACATGTTAACGTGAGCTTCAGTTTAAATTTCATGGTCATCGGAGTTATAGAACTCCGGTTATAGCGTTTTTCGACGAAAAAACCTAAATATTGAAATGGTCATAACTTGCTCATTTTAAGTCGAAATAAGCTCATTTTTGGACAGGAGGTACCTTATACCATATATTTTCATGTCCCAAAAGGCCAAAATTTATATCACAAATTAATTGGCCAAAAATTCCCTTTCAAAAATCTGGGTAGTAGCTTTTTTAAAATTGGCAGTTTTTGACTCCTTCGCTAAAATCAGTCTACACGAAAATCTACAACACCTTTTCCAGTGATTCCACTTGGATAAGTTAGAAAACTCATAGATCTAACTCTAGAACTTGACCACACTCAAAAATTCGAAATATAATAGGAGATATGGTCAATTGAATTTCATGTTCCATTTTCACCAAAATCTGATTTTCAACCCTTTGCGATTTCTAAGAAACCTTCATGTTTTCACATAATAACCAACATAACTCATCATGACAATGACATAATAATTTAATAAAACAAGTTCAAGAATAAATTCTAAAGATTTATAAGTTATTTTATCCTGAACTCAATAATGTCCAAATTGTCAACATGATACTTCTTTGTAGAGTAAAATTCAAGAATGCTCAGAAGAATTTTTCCATGAAAAGATACTGGATGAAGCGCAAATATCATGGATATTCCACTAATTTCATGGATTATAGAAGTCAAAATTTTAACCAACTGAGTATAAAAAAGAATATATGAAACTATAAATGGATTTTCACCCGCCATGCGGTAATCCACGTATACAGATCATTTCCACAATTTAATAAGGAATGAATACAAAGGATCATTCACCATGCATGTGGTAATCCACATGAGCAAAGTTATTCAACAGAATAATAAAGAATGGAATAATAGAAGGATTCACCATGCATGCGATAGGCGCATTGCGGACAAGTTATTCCCAACAGAATAATAAATGATGGAACCAGGTCTGGCGTAAACGCACAGACAGGTTATTCTGACAAAATAATAAAGAACAAAACCAGGTCAGGAGAAATTCGCACCGACAAGATATTCCAACAGAATAATAAAGAATGGAATAACAACAGAAATCACTATGCATGCGATAAATCGCATGCAGACGAGTTATTCAGCGAATAATAATTAATGGAACCGGTCGAGCGTAATACGCAAGCGAGAATATTCCAACAGAATAATAAAAAATGGAATAACAGAAGAATTTCACCATGTATGCGGTATTTTGCATATCTGAGTTATTACAACATAATAATAAAGAATGGAATAATGAGAAGAATTTCACCAAGTATAGGGTAGCAGCGTATCTGAGTTATTCCACGAGAATAATAAAGAATGGAATAACAGAAGTTGTCTTCATGAATACGAAAGAAATAATACCCCTCACGAGTACAACAAATAATATCCCTTACCTTAGAATAAAGCTAGATACTGGAATAGAGAGGTAGCAGACTTCTCTTCTTCTTTCTCTCTATAATTTCTCTTTATAATAATTGCTCTATAGCTTTAGTGAATTGGTGAGAAATGAAGGAAGAATGAGCTTCTATTTATAGAAAAATATAGTTTTGATAATTTTGCGTTTTGGGGCTCAAAATATTCTGAAGACAATACCTCCAACTTTTCTTTCATTTTTAATTTAGTCCTGCAAGTATTATCAAACTTGCACCACCTCCCCTAATAGTAAATAATGTGAATCAATAGTTCAATCATGTGATTCAATAGTTATAATCATGTGAAAATACGAATTACAGTATAGTACCTCCATCTATACCTCCATCTTTAACTTAGTCATGCAAGTATTATCAATCTTGCAACAACTCCCCTAATAGTAAATAATGTGAATCAATAGTACACACATGTGAATAAATAGTTATATAAGTATGTGAATTAATAGCAATTAATTGCTCATTTATCCGATTAATTACCCGATTTATCAATATAACCCTCAGACATCAATTATCATCGGAATAGATGTCGATTTCCACTAACACGAATAATCCCAACACAATGGAACTATCAAATTCATCTTTAATCAACACAAACTTATTCATCATTAATATTATAACTCACAATATTTAACAACCACGTCGTTCCCAGGAAAGAGGGGGCTTTTCAATAAGGATTTCTCCCTATTGGCGCGCAATTAGGTGACTAAACCTCTCATTGACTGAACTTCTAGACATTGTAAATATTGAAATTTAATAATATGAATAACTTTGTCGTCTCAATTATTGATTTAATAATATAGCATATTATACAGATGCTACTGTGAGAATAATTGAATTAATAATATGAGAGATATGATGCAGCAATTACTGTAGCAATAATTGAATATAACTGAGTGACTTTTCACGTAAGCATCAACAATCAATACCGTGTGCTACTATGCAATCACGCGTATTACTATACTTTTACTACCGAGTAGTTCAACAGTTTTAACGGTAACATTTTTGCCTTTATTTTTATAAAACATAATTCTGTCGTTTTCTAACTACGACAATACTTCTGTTGTGGGGTCCACCAATGATTGTGCCGTCGTACGAATATTCCCTGTTAAAACAAATATTCCCTGACCAATCAAATATTATCTAACAACTTGCATACTTTGAAAAATTTATAAATATTACCCACAACTATAACAATATATCAAATCCACACCTTAATATTAAAAAAATATTTCGAGAAATTTAAATCTTTATTCATAAAATCTGGGGTCTCACATCAGTGACCAAAGTACGCAGCTTTCTCGGCTTAGCTGGTTATTATCGGAGATTCGTAGAAGGGTTTTCTCGAATCGCTACTCCCTTAACTCAGCTGACTCGAAAAGATACAAAATTCGGTTAAAGCGAGGAATGTGAGAAGAGTTTTCAAGAACTCAAGAGGAGACTCATTTGATTAGACATTACGACAATATCATCGGCTCGAGAGGATTTGTCATCTGATGATGCTTGAGTGCAAAGGGTTAGGATGTGTTCTCATGCAACATGAGAAAGTCATAGCCTATGCCTCTCGACAACTCAAAGAATATGAGAGAAATTATCCTACTCATAATCTAGAGTTGGCAAATAAATTATTTTGCACTAAAGATTTGGAGGCATTACTTGTATGGGGAGAAAGTAGAGATCTTTACGGATCATAAAAGCCTCAAATATTTCTTCACTCAAAAGGAACTCAACATGCGATAGCGATGTTGGCTTGAACTGTTGAAAGATTATGATCATACCATCCAATACCATCCTGGAAAAGCAAACGTGGTATCTGACGCATTGAGTAGAAGATCATATGTGGGTACGAGTGCGATATTGTCAACGTAGAGGCCCATTTTGTATGACTTGTAAAGGATGGAGATAGAGATAAAGACTCCAGGGACCCACGTGATGATGGCGAATATACGAGTAGAACCGACTTTAATCGATAAAGTTAAAGCTGCTCAAGCTACAAACCTGGAGCTGATGCATATGAGGAAGAAAGTACAAGAAGGTGCTATGTCGGAAGCAAGAATCGATGAAGAAGGAATACTTTGAGCCAACTCCAGACTTTGTGTTCCTAACGATCCTGAGTTAAAGTATAAAATCATGATGGAGGCGCACAACACACCGTTTACAATCCATCCTGGGAGTACCAAAATGTATCATGATCTTCGACATACATTTTGGTGGGGCAATATGAAGAGAGAGATAGCGTTGTTTATCTCAATGTGTTTAACTTATCAACGAGTCAAGCAGAAAAGCATCAAGTACCAAAATGTCCATTGCAACCACTTGAAATTCCAGAATGGAAGTGGGAGCACATTACCATGGATTTTGTTACTGGTCTTCCCAAGGTTTCTCAAGGCATAGATGCAATTTGGGTCATTGTTGATAGATTGACCAAGTCTGCTCATTTCTTACCAATACGAGAAACTAATACACTTGAACGTCTTGCTCGTATGTACATAAACGAGATTGTAAGACTGCATGGTATGCCAGTATCCATAGTTTCTGATTGAGACCCAAGATTCACTTCATGATTTTGGGTTAGTTTACAAAAAGCTATGGGCACGGATTTACGATTTAGTTCGACATATCATCCTCAGACGGACGAACAATCAGAGAGGACTATTCAAAATCTTGAAGATTTATTAAGACTCTGTGTCCTTGACTTCAAGGGAAGTTGGGACAAGTTCTTACCATTGGTGGAGTTTTCTTACAACAACAATTATCAAACAAGTATTGGCATGGCTCCATTCGAGGTGTTGTATGGAAGAAAGTGTCGTTCTCCAGTATGCTGGGATGAGGTGGGTGAAACAACATTGTTGGGAACCGGATTTGGTACGTATGACTACGAAAAAGATTCAAACGATCCGATAATGTATAAAAACCTCACAAGACCGAAAAAAGAGTTATGCTAATCTTCATCGAAAGGACGTGGAATTCGATATTGGAGATCATGTGTTGTTACGTGTTGCTCCATGGAAAGGAGGTACGAGATTTGGAAAGAGAGGAAATCTCAATCATCGATTCATTGGCCCATTTTTAATCCTCGATCGAGTAGGGACTGTAGCCTATAGACTCGCTTTACCGCCAATTATGTCTCTTGTTCATAACATTTTTTATATATCCATGTTACGTAAATATGTGAAAGAACCGAACCACATTATTGAGTTAGAACCGGACGAAATAGCGGAAGATTTAACGTATGAAGAGGTTCCTGTTCAAATCTTGGATAAGAAGGAACATATTCTACGCTCCAAGGTTATACCTCAAGTCAAATTTTTATGGAGGAACCACGATGTTTAGGAAATGACCTGGGAGTTAGAATCTGAAATGAAATCAAGGTATCCTTACCTCTTCGACATACTAGGTACGTACCCTAATTTCGAGGGCAAAATTTCATAAGAAGGGAAGATTGTAAGACCCCAACTTTTATGAATAAAGATAAATTTTCTATAATTATCATTTTTTGAATATTATGGAATGAATTTGATATAATGTTATAATTGTGGGTAATAGTTATAAATTTTGCAAAGTACGCAAGTTGTTATATAATATTTGATTGGTCGGGGAATATTCGTTTTATCATGGAATATTTGTACGACGACACAATCATCATCAGTGGACCTCTATGTGAAATTATTGTCGAATTGAGAAAACGATAAAAATATTTTTATGAAAATAACGGCGGAAGTTTTATAGTTAATCTGTTGAAACACGGTGTTAAAAGTATAGGAATACTGGCGTGGTTGCATAGTAGTAGCACGGTATTGATTATTGATGCTTACGTGAGAAGTCACTCGGTTTTGTTAAATTATTTCTTGAGAATTGTTGCATAGTATCTCACGTTAATTGATTCAATTATTGTCGATATTTTATATATTATTAAATCAATAATTGAGACGACAAAGTTATTAATATTATTATTTGCAATATTAACGATGTCTAGAAGTTCCGCCAAGAAGATGTTTGGTCACCTAATTGTGCGCCAATAGGGAGAAATCCTTATTGGAAAGCCCCCTCTTTCTTGGGAACGACCTGGTCGATTAATAATGTGAATTATAATAATGATGATGAAGTTTTGTTTTATTAATATTATTAATGTAATAAAATAGAAAAGCTTTTTATATAAAATAGAATACTTTTATAAAGTTATTCGTTTTATTAGACTATAAATAGAATATATTATATTCAATTATGCATAGTGTTTTGCATAGTAAAATCTTTTTATATAAAATAGAATACTTTTATAAAGTTATTCATTTTATTAGACTATAAATAGAATATATTATATTTTATTATGCACAATGTTTGCATAGTCATAGTGCACTGATAGTGTTTTGCAGATAGTAAAATCTTTTTATATAAAATAGAATACTTTTATAAAGTTATTCATTTTATTAGATTATAAATAGAATATATTATATTTTATTTAAAAGATTTTGTTTTATTAGAATATTTTATAGTAAACCAACTGGTCAGTCGTTTAAAAGTAAATCAATACGGACTGATTCAGAATTAGTTACTATTCAGGTCCATTCTCCTATAAATGAAGCTCATTCCTTCATTATTTCTTTTAATTCTTTGAAACTCTAGAGAGAGAAACTATAGAGAAAGAAGAAAAGTATTCTACTACTTCACTACTCCTATATCCGGTTGTTATAAGGTAAGGGGTATTATTTCTTTCGTATTCATGAAGTGAACTTCTATTATTCCATTTTTTTATTCATTGGAATAACTTTGATATGCTGATTCTACCCTATACTTGGTAAAATTCTATTATTATTCCATTCTTTATCATTATGTTAGAATAACTCGTATCATGCTAATACCGCATACATGGTGAAATTCTTTTGTTATTCCATTCTTTATTATTACATTGGAACATCACGTAAATGCGTTTACGCATGCACGACCGTTTACATTATTTATTATTCATTGGAACATCCTATCGGTCATAATTTTGCTTGACTTTGGTTCCGTTATTTATTATTCATTGGAATATCACATGCGTCGCGTTCGCATGTATTTGAATTACATTATTTATTATTTATTTATTCGGCTGAATATGCATGCGTTTTACGCATGACTGGTTTAGATTATTTATTATTACATTGGAATAACACATGCATGCGGTCTATCGCATGCACGGTGATTTCTTTTGTTATTCCATTCTTTATTATACTCGGTTGGTTAAAGTTTTGACTTCTATACTCCATGAAATTAGTGGAATATCCTTGATATTTGCGCTTCATCTAAAGTATCTTTTCATGAAAATATTCTTCCGAGCATTCTTGAATTTTACTCTACAAAGAAGTATCATGTTGACAATTTGGACGTTATTAGTTCTGGATAAATTAATTCTTGAACTTGTTTTATTGAATTCTTATATCATTGTCATCATCCTTATGTTTATATTATGTTGAAAGTCATCTGTGGCCTGTAGTGCATAGATGGACTTGGTATGATTATGACTAGGGATTGATCATCATGACCGTAATGTTACAAATGATGTGGTAAAAGTCCTCATTGGCCCGTAGTGCATTGATGGACAGTTGTTGGCATGATCATGACCATTGATGAATACACGAATATCATTGGCTCGTAGTGCATGGATAATTTGTGATTGTGATACTAATGAATATCCTTGGTCGTAGTGCAGGGATGATGTGGATTATTTATTAAGCTGAGTCCCAGCGATAAAAGTGATGAATAACCTTTTAAATCATAAAAGATAGTAGATTTTATTCTCTACTTGACTCTTTTAATGGATTGCTTGTTCCGCTGCAGTTAAACTTGATATTTGTTATATTGTATCAGTTTAACACTGTTGAAGGCTAATGATAATTTATTCTGTATTATCTTAGTCATAATATTTCCTACTGGGCTAGTTGAGCTCACCCTTTTACTTTCATTGTTCTCTTCAGGAAATGAGAACGTAGCAGGGACTAGTCAGGGAACGGAGTGACGGTCCAGATAATAGCATTAGTAGTCCTCACTATTCTGTTAAATAGTGTGATAATAAATATAATGAGGACTCAATTGAGTGTGGATGTTGTCTAGATGACAATATTTTTATTAAAACTCACATCATATGTTTTGTCGTATTTTACACGACTGTTTTATAATTAAGTTGTATTTTAAGTTGTATAAGTAGCAGATCAGGCAAGTATCCTATCTTTGCATTTATTTTATGCAATGGACATGCATAAGCAAACATCTGAACTATTCTTTTTCATTGTTCAAATATCTTAACCTTTGTATATACTTATGCAATGATTCTGTATAAGTAAGTTATTAGATCATAATGTGTTGTACAAGTACATTAATTATGTTATTATAGATCAAGGTATATATTCTGTTCGTTAATTTCTAAGCATGGTTATACAAGTGTCCTCACTTGGATAATCATTATATTTTATCACATGCTGATACATACTTATTGGTTTTCAGTATGTATACATTTACTTAAAATCCATCTAAGCTATTTGATCCAGCTAGACACAGATTTAAAAATATTGTTGAACAAGATAGAACTTTATTGTATCCAACCGAATTATTTTGGTTCGGATTCTAGACTAGTATGAACATCCCGAATATGGGAAACTTTTATGCGCCTAAGGCGGATATGCTGGACGAAAATATCATTCTTGTATGTAGTATTAATCAATACAGGGCATAACAGGATGATCACCCCTGTGCCTATAAGTTATGACGGTTTACAGATGAAGTTCTGTTTAACCTTTTCGAAAATAGAAAATAATGTTCATAGTCTGTCGACTGATCCTCATTTATAGTTAGTACGTAGTTTCAAAAATTTGAAATCGAAATGATATGTTGTTTATTATTGGTTCAGCTTACTTCACAACTGTTGATTCGTTGTGGAAGTGTTATTCACGGAAAACATTTACTTTCTTCAGCTAACTATTATTGATTGCTATTACTTGCTGGGACCTCAAATGCTCATCCTTGCTTAACTTAAATGTTTTTAGCTAAGTGTGAACAACTAGAAGGCTCGGCCAAGAACAAAGGGAAAGGAAAGGTTGCTGAATAAGTTGGTGTTATATTATGTAATAGTTTGACTTTATTAGGATAAGGATGATATATATTAATTATCATGTAATGAATGTATTAAAGGTTACGTACTTGGGATTAGACTCTGATATATATGTAAATTAAGTTTGGTATTTATATTATTGTTATTATTATTAGTATTATTCTGCTCATAAAAATGGTATCGTAAAGTACCGAGTTCGGGTTTAAAGTACCTGAATTTGGGGGCACACAAGTTAGTATCAGAGCTTTAGGATTAGAAACCTTAGGTGGGATAGACTTTAGGCTATAACCTTAGAACATAGGGAAACATTGAAAATACAAATAACCATATAGAGTTTTAAATGAGATGAATCGAATAAATTCATCGTCAGATAAAATAAAAGATAACCTATATAAAACTATTATTTGTTATGTGTATATATTATATGCTAATCAGGATAATTTATGTGGGTAGATGTCAGGTGAAAAAGGATTAGTATACCCTCGGATCGTAAAGAAGGAGCCAATATCAAAGCCAATAGCTGAAATAGAGGCTCAAAGTGAAAGCAACCTCGATGAGGTGGTTATTGTAGAAAATGTAGTACTAGATCCGGAAATGATGGAACTAACAGATAATGATTCGGACACTGAAGGTGGAGCTGATCAAGCATCAACGAAGGTGCAGAATATGAGGAACAAGGTTTCTTCTCTGGAAAAGCTGTGGGAAATAGAAAAGCTGTTAAATAATCAATTACGAAAGGCATTAATAGAAACAATGGAAGAACAAGATAAGCTTAAAATCCAAATTAATCAAATGGGAGCCAAAAGCAACAAATCGGGTGCAGCTCCGAGCAAGAAGGGGAAAAAAAGATGAAAGACTGTGATATAGGAAATTCCGATAACAACCAAGGGAACCTTAACCGAATAGAAAAATATACAAACTGTGACAAGAAACATGAAGGCGTATGCAGGAAAGGGGAGAATGTTTGCCACAATTGTGGACATGAGGGACATTTCTCTCCTCATTGTCCCAATCCAAAGCAAGGTGTCTGTTTTATTTGTGGAATAGAAGGTCATCAGGCAAAAGGTTTTCCAAGATCAAGAAAAAAGCGTAGTGAATAGGTAGTATAGGTATTGTTTGAATAGGTGTGTTTGATGTAATTTATGTGATAAGTATGTTTGTGTAATGTAATATTCTCAACTTTTGTATAAGTCAAAGCCGTAAATCCCGAATTTTGTGGTCACAAAGGGATAACAGTATGTGCTATGTTATGTAAAGTACTTTGAATTAATGAATATGAATCTATGTTGATTAATGAAATAAGTTGGATACGTGAAACTTATATAATAAGGTTTAGAATGTAAAGAATAATTTATGGTCTTATTTAACCAGATAATGCCGTTAAGACGTCAAACTCGTAATCAAAGGGCAAAAGAATCTGTCAACAACACTGGAGGACAACAACCAGACCCGATGCAGCACTTTGCAAACATGGTAGCTAAAGCTATGCAGCAGGGAATTCCAGCCGCGAGAAATCAGCCAGACAATCGCTTGGCAAACTTCAAGGATTTTAAGGTCGTAGGACCACCTGAATTTAGAGGTACAACTGACCCTGTAGAAGCCCAAACTTGGGTTAAGGAAATTGAAAAAGCATTTGTGATAGCTATTGTAGCTGAGGGGTAAAAGACAAGTTTTGCCACCTACATGATGAAAGGTGAAGCGAATTTTTGGTGGGAGGCAAATTAAGCTAGGGCAGGAGAAGGTGTAGTTACTTGGGCTAGGTTCAAAACTCTATTTTTCAAAAACTATTTTTCATCTAGTATGCAGGCTAGGATGGAGGTGAAGTTTTTAGAGTTGAAGCAAGAGAACATGACTGTTGCTGAGTATGCCGCAAAGTTTAATGAGTTGGCAAAGTTCGTTGCGCATTAAGTTGATACGGAGGCTAGGAAGGCGAGAAGGTTTGAGCTGGGATTAAAACCCTGACTCTACAACAAGGTGGCAGTGTTGCAGATAAACACTTTTGCAGCACTCATGGAAAAAGCTATCATAGCTGAGGAGGGGAGTGAGGCTATGAGCCTTTACAACAAGGAGAAGAAGAACAAAGGCAAAGTCGAGGGAGCTGGGAAGGTGGAAAAAAATAGTAGGAGTGGTAATGGCAAGAGGAAGGGGAGCAATTTTGGGAATGTTCAGGTGAAATAGGAAGGTGTGAAGAAACAGGTTGTTCAGTGTAAGAATTGTGGGAAGAATTACTCGGGCGAGTGTCTGAAGGGAAAATTGGTGTGTTACAAGTGCGGGCAGGAGGGCGATATCTCTTCCAACTACCCCAATCCTAGAATGAATAGTGGGTGTTTTCTTTGTGGGTCAACATAACATAAGGATAATGACTGTCCAAAAATGAGAATGGAGGCAGGAAGTGTGAACATGGGGAAAGGCAGCGGGACTTTGGCGATTACGGGACCAACGTCATCAAGCAAGCCGTCAAAATCAACCGCAAGAGTCTTCAACATGAAGGTCCAAGATACTGTGGCAGCTAGTGATGGAACTCCATGTATTATTCGTATAACTTTTATTGTCTTATACATGAGTTTCCTATATATAGTAAATTATTTTATAAAGAAATTTTGAAGGGGAATTTGAGTTCTTTTAGAAATCAAATTTTCCATTTAATCAGATAGACAAGCTTTACGTTGAATAGTTAAAGATCGGTTCGATCGAATCCTGTAACGCCCGAGAAAATCGGATTTTTATGACAATTAAATTTTTATTTGATTATGTGAATTAAATGAATTTAATTGATTTATTATGTGAGTAAGCTATGTGAAGGTCGTTCTATGACCTAGAATGTGTTAATGTGGTTAGTAATCTGGCTATGTGCTAGAATTAATTGTTTAGAATTTCCAAGACGAAAATAAATGTTTTCCGAGAAATTTCTGTAAAAATACTATTCATCCATTTCTGTTCGGGGAATTATTTTAAATTTTCGAGAAATGCGTAATGATAGAATATCGAGATAAGATGAAATATCTGATAATATTTCATTTATGGCAAACTGAGTTTTCGCCTGCGGACTTAAAACCTAAGGGTTGAATATATTGATTTCCAAGAAGGAAATGAAATGCGTAGACGAATTGCGTTATAGTTAAAGCGAGGGTTATACAAATATGGTACTAATTAGTATCTATGTGTAATGCGATGAGTAAATATGAAGTACAACATGATTATCGTACGAGTATTATACGAAGAGAATACATGAATTGTACGTATAGGATACGATTCGTATTATAGAATTAAGTTAAGACTTAATGTTAATTCATTTGGGTTGGATTATAATTAGTCCAATTAATTGAATAAACAAGCCCAAGGGATTATTAGGTTAAGCCCAAGTCAAGGCCCAATGTTAGATGGTTTAAGCCTAATGCATGAAAACCGAACCGTGGATTGAACCGGTGGGTCACCGAATGGGTAAAACCCATGGGGTAACCCATGGGGATGACCCATGGGCAAGAGTGGGTTGGCCTTGGTGTGCATGCCAAGCTTAATGCTTGGTCACCAAGCATTTTACTTGGTGACCAAGAGTGAATAGTAAGGAGTTGGTGGGGGTTTAATGTCTAGATTGCCCTCCATTCTATTTTCTATAAATAGGAAGCTAGGTTTGGTCATTTGAGAGTTTTTAATTGCCCAAATTAGATTATTTGAGAGAAAAAGATAGCTAGACTCACAAATCATACACTTTGGAAGCTTTGACTTAGAGTTTTCCAAGAGATTTCATAAGAGTTCTTGAGGTAATACTCCTTGTTTCTCATTTTCATCTCTTTTGATTTTCTTTTATCATGGAGAATCATAAATAGGTGGTATGTGTCTTGTATAGCAGATTAAAGATGACTTAGTATAGATTCAATCTCTATAAGTCATGAGATCATAAGAATTATGAGGTTCGATATAGTTTTAAACCATGAAAATATTGATTGTTGAGATCGATTGTTGATAAACGATTGAACTCCATCAATACGTTAACATATGCATCTTGCTTGGTTAGGATGTAGATATGAAATCCATGGAGTATTCCATGTGATTTGGCCTAGAGAACGTTAGTAACGAAGTTATGGCGAATTTCACGGAAATAGACGTTAAACGTCGAAAATGTTGAAATTCCGGATTGGAGGTCGAAAGTTGCCATGAGACTTGAAAACGTTCTTTTTCAAAGTCAACACGTGAGATAGGGTAATTAAGAGTTGTGGGTTCGAGAATCGTTGGATTCTGACTTAAAACGAAGAAAACGAGCATTGAATGCTCATTAACGTTTACGGATGCTTAGAAATTGAACTCAATAGTGAATTTTGAGTTATCGGATTTGAAAGTGTTGAATTCTTATATGAACGCATAGAGTATATCATTTATGACGTGTAGGCTTTTGAATGGACCAAATCAGACCTATAAAGAAGAAGTTATGGCTTCGGGAATTTCACCAAATTTTCAAACTGTTGGAATTATTCGATCGAGGAATGCAGCCGCATGTGGCTGACGTAGTGTTAAATGACACGCCGCAGCGTCGACAAAGTAATGTTGGCTACTGCTAAATGGTGCCGTCAGCGCCATTGGTAGAGCAAAGTCTCGCCTTACTGAGATCGAGATATGACCCAGACATCGCCACTTATTTGGCGCCATGGCGCTTGATCTAATACTAAGAAGCCCTTGTGCAATGCGAAGTGCAAGGTTGTTGATAGTGACTTAGGTTTTGAATTTCGATTGTTTATAGACCTAAAGAAGTAATGTTTGTACACATCATAAGTGTATTAAAGCTAATCCTATACTACCTATACTAAGGTATATGGTATTGAAACTTAGGAATTTAATGTATGTTAGTAAGTTATGAACAAAGAACAAGAAGTATTATCGATGAACCCTAATCGGTAAACAATGTTGGTACTTCGCCAACAATGTTAGAGTCGGTTAATAACATCAGTTGGTTAATAAGCCGAGATGAAGGGTAATAAGTCGAGTTGACTATATTATAGTTAATTAGTTAACAAAGACTTAGAAGAGAAAGAAGTTGGTAGGAACATTGTGAATAATTGTTTGATAACTAATTACAGTATGCTATGTGAATATATCATGTAGATTCTATAAAGGCTGTGGTCAGTCGATTAAGTTATTTTAATATGCTGAAAGGCAAGTTTTCTTAACGCTTGTCTAACTTCCAGAGTTAGCGAGTTTTATGTGATTCGTTGGTGAATTGCGAGTGGGTTTTAAAGAAAAGGTCGATGCGCATTTAATTCGGCTAGACTACTCGTAAGATATAGATTGATTGATATTCATATCTTTCTATATAGAAATGTTAATGCTTATCTATGCCAAGTAATTGGTATGGATGTGAAGGTAAGGTTTTTATACATGAATAAACAAAAGTATTTTCATCGATTATTCGATGGGCACTTGAGTTTGCCAAATATTAAAAGTAAATCGTTTAACGAATGAGTGTTGATCAACATAGAGTACTATAAAGTGATCACCTAGAAGTGCCGTAAGTAATGCGAATGTACAACATTAGTTAGTCTTTGTGATATCCTTTTCAAGAATGAAAATAGAAAGTTACTTATTCATGGTTCATCGTAGGTTCGTAATTCTAATCTACTCTATACTTTGGGAATTGATGATATGAAATGTTAAAGTATTATTGTTTCATAATACTTCATAACTATTTGTTCGATTATGTAGGAATTGTCATATAATTCACGAATGTGGTATTTTGTTATCCTTTGTTAAAACTTCTTCGAGCTTATTATGCTCACTTCTTGCGTGAATTATATGATTGCGATTAAGGATGAGCGTCCTTAGAATGCTAAGAGATAAGGAAAGGCTAACATGGATACTTAATCATCGTAATAAACTAGTATGTTAGTATGTATTATACATTATGAACAACGAGCGATGTAATCGATTTATGAACACGGAAAGATTATACTTTGATTGTAATAAGAAGATAGTAAATGTGATGCCCCCAAATTCGGGTATCTTCCAACCCGGCATATGGTGCTCCAACTGTCTTAACATCCATACTATCATTCCATTGAAATACAACAAAATTAATGTAATTACTATCTTCTTATTACAATCAAAGTAATAATCCTTCCTGAGTTCATAAATGGTTACATCGTTCATTGTTCATAATGTATAATACATACAAACTTACTAAACTATTACACAATGCCTAAGAATCCATCTTAGCTTTGCCCTTATCTCTGGCATTCACAAGACATTCATCCTTAATCGCAGCTTATATAATTCACTCAAGAAGTGAGCATGACAAACAAAGAAGTTTTAACAAAGGATAATAAAGAATACCACATTCGTGAATTATATAACAATTTCGACATAACTGATCAATAATAGTTATGAAGTATTATGAATCAATAATACTTTAATGACTTCATAACATCAATTCCCAAAGTATAGAATAGATTAGAAATTTTGAACCTACGATGACCATGAACAAAGAAACTTCTGCTTTCATACTTGAAAAGGAGTCCACAAGACTAAGTGCCGTTTCATCCGATAACTTACGAGCACTTCTAGGTGACCAAATTTATAGTACTACATGTTGATCAACACTCATTCATTAAACGTATTTATGTTTAATATTTTTGGCAAACTCGTGTGCCCATCGAATAATCGATGAAAAATACTTTTGTTTGTTCATAGACAAACCTTACCTTCACATCCGTACCAATCACTTAGCATAAGATAGAGTTAACATTCCTATATAGAAAGATATGAATTATAATCAATATATAGTATGAATAGTCTAGCCGAATTAAAATCTGGCATCGACCCTTTCTTTAAAACAAGTCTTGCAATTCAGTTCAACGAATCACATAAAACTTGGCTAACATGGAAGTTAGACAAGCATTAAGAAAACTTTCCTTTCAGCGTCTTCAAATAATTTAATCGACTGACCACAGCCTTTATAGAATCTACATGATATATTAACATAACACACTGTAATTAGCTATCAAACAAATGTTTACATTGCTTGTACAAGCTTCTTTCTCTTCTAAGTCTTAGTTAACTTAATAACTTTATTAAAGTCAACATGACTTATTACCCTTCGTCCTGGTTTGTTAATTAACTAACATTATTAACCGGACTCGGACATAGTTGATAAAGTATCAACTTTGTTCATCGTTCATAACTTATTAACATGCATTCAGCTCCTAAGTTCAATACCATATACCTGAGTATAGGTAGTGTAGGAATAACTTTAATACACTTATGAAGTGTACAAACATTACCCCTTTAGGTTCTTAAACAAATGAAGTTCAAAACCTAAGTCACTAACAACATTCTTGAACTTCATACGTTGGCGCTACTTTATCTTGATCTAAGATTGGCGCCAGGCCGCCGATTAGCGATTGTCTGGGCCTTGGTTACTGGCTGCTGCGGCATAGACGATAATGACTGCGGTGCTATTTTAGCGAAGACTCAACTCTTATCAGGTTTGCCATGACTGCGGCTGGCTTTTTAACTTATGTCAGCATGGCTGACCTCGATACTGATTCCAACAAATTTTGAAAAACTTTGTGAAATTCCCGGGGCCATAACTTCTTCGTTATAATCCCGATTTGGTCCGTTCAAAAGCCTACACATCATAAATAACATAATCTACGCGTTCATATAAGAATTCGACACTTTTGAATCTGATAACTCAAAATTCACTATTGAGTTTTTTTTAGACGTTCGTAAACGTTAAAAAGCGTTCAATGCTCGTTTTCTTCGTTTTAAGTCAGAATTCGACGATTCTCGAACCCACAACTCTTAATCACCCTATCTCACATGTTGACATTGAAAACCAACATTTTCAAGTCTCACAGTAACTTTTAACCTCTAATCCAGAATTAAACGTTTTCGACGTTTAACGTTTAATTACTTAAAATTCGCCATAACTTCGTTACTAGGGTTCTCTAAGTTAAATCACATGGAATACTCCATGGATTTCATATCTACATCCTAACCAAACAAGATGCATATATTAACGTATTGATGGAGTTCAATCGTTTATAAACGATCGATCTCAACAAACAATATTTTCATGGTTCGAAACTATATTAAACCTTATGATTCTTATAATCTCATGACTTGTAGAGATTGAATCTATGATAAGTCATCTTTAATCTCTCATACAATACATATACCACCCATTCTATGATTCTCTAAGATAAAAGAAAATCTAAAAGAGATGGAGGTGAAAGGTAAGGATTATTACCTCAATAACTCTTATGATCTTCCTTGAAAAACTATAAGATCAAGCTCCCAAAGTGTATGATTTATAAGTATAGCTTTCTTTCTCTCTCAAATAATCTAGGTTGGAATTTGTAAATCTCTCAATTGAAACAATCTAGCCTCATATTTATAGGAAACTAGAATGGAGGGTAATTTAGACTTAACACACTCAACCTCCTTACTATTCATGTGTGGTCACCAGGTAAAATGCTTGGTGACTAAGCCTTATGCTTGGCTTCCACTCTAAGGTGGCCGGCCCACCACTTGCCATGGGTCATCCCATGGGTTGCCCCATGGGTTTTACCCATTCGGTGACCCACCGGTTCGATCCACGGTTCGGTTTAAATGAATTGGGCTTAACTAATAAACATTGGGCCTTGACTTGGGCTCAACTCACTAATCTCCTTGGGCTTGGTCATTTAATAATTGGACTAATAGAAATCCAACTCAAATGACTTATTCATTAAGATTTAATCTTAATCCTATAATACGAATCATATTCTACAAGTACAATTCACGTATTCTTTCTGTATACTACACGTACAATATTCGTATTGTACTTCGTATTTACTCAACGTATTATACATAGATAAGAAATAGTATCATACTTGTATAACACTCGCATTAACCTTAACACAATTCCTTCTATTTATTATTTCCTTCTTCTAAATCAATATACTCAACCCTTGGGGGGTTTAAGTCCAGATAGCGTAAAACTGCGTTTGCCATAAATGAAATATTATCGATATTCCACTAATCTCAATATTATAACATTACGCGTTTCTTTGAAATTTCAAAATAATTCCTAACGTAAGCGGATGAATAGTGTTTTTACTGAGAAATTTCTAAAAATAATTATTTTATCTTGGAAATTCAAACAAATAATTCTAGCACGTATCAAATTATTAACCACGTTAACTACATTCTTGGTCATAGAACGACCTTCACATAGCTTACTCACATAATAAATCAATTAAATTCATTTAATTCACATAATCAAGTAAAAATTTAATTGTCATAAAAATATGATTTTCTCGGGCGTTACAGTAAATACATTCATTTTGTTGTATTTCAATGGAATGATTGTGTGATTATGAGTATAGTGTAGTACCATATGTCGGGTTGGAAGATACCCGAATTTGGGGACGTCACAGGTTGGTATCAAAGTATTAGGTTATAAAACTTAAGGGGGGAAGAACCTTAGGCTAATAACCTCGTAAGGAAGGTAAAGTCCGAAGAAAGAAATTCGCGTTGAATGAATTAATAAAGTATTGAGAAAACTCAGTACTGAAAGATTTAAAAGATGAAAAGTAATCTTAAATAAACTAAATGTGATTTGTGCTTATACTATTGTGTATTATGTACTAATCAACTTGTTATGTGCTATTGTAGATGTCGATCGACAGCATGATGTGTAGAGTCATTCACGTTGTGAGTGAAGACTCGATGAACCAAGTGGAGGTAGTACCTACGTTAAGCGAAAGGTACAGATTAATGGTTCTAGAAGACTCAGATATTGAGGAATATATCTTTGAGGAGCAATACTCAGAGGAGATGATGGGGTTAGCATCATATCTTAATGAGATGCTTGATGTGGAGGAGGAGATGGAGGTAACATTGACTAACACGGTGATTACCTACTCAAGAGCCAACACCTCCGGCTGCAATGAGATCATTGTATCTGGCTGTGTTGGATAGAAATGTGCATCTGCGCACTGTGATAGAGACACAAAATGAGGAGATAATCGCCCTATATGAGGCGAAGGAATCTGCAGAGGCAAATTTTGAGTCGGAGCACAATGAGAAAGTGCTTATGACAGATAAGGCACGTGACTATAAGGAAGTGGTATGTGTCTTGTATAGCGGATTAAAGATGACTTAGTATAGATTCAATCTCTATAAGTCTTGAGATCATAAGAATTATGAGGTTCGATATAGTTTCAAACCATGAAAATATTGATTGTTGAGATCGATTGTTGATAAACGATTAAACTCCATCAATACGTTAATATATGCATCTTTCTTGGTTAGGATGTAGATATGAAATCCATGGAGTATTCCATGTGATTTGTGTAGCGCCCCCAAATCCGGGTATCTTCCAACTGAAGCGGATGGTGCTATCTTGTACAACATTCACATTCATTCAATTGAAAAGTCTCAAAGAATGAACATAACTTTCATATAATAAAAGTAATATTTACATTTCCGTGTTCTATACAGATTACATAAAGGTTCTTTGTCATAATATTTATTACATTACAATAATGGACCTATACTATTACAAAGACAGTTTAATAATCTTCCTTAGCTTTTCCTTTATCCTTATTCGATCCTTGGGACGTTGGGTCTTGCATTTGCATTCATATGGTTCAAGCAAGAGTGAGCATAACTAGCTCGACAAGTATAACAATTTCAATAACAACATGCTTGATACATATGAATCGTATATCTTCGATAACTGAACAATAGTTATGAAGTACTATTTATAATTCAAAATAGCACTTCATCTTTCTTTCAAAATGTTTTACAATATCATCAATATTTAGTAAAACATTCACTCCGATCAAAGACCTTGAGTATTCATTCTTTCTTTAAAAAGGACAACCCGGAACTAAGTCCGTAAGCCCGATATTACTTACGAGCACTTCTAGGTGACCAGCCTATTGTACTCTATGTTGATCAACACTACATCCATTAAACGTATGTACGTTTAATCATTTGACAACCTCACGTGCCTGTCATTTTACCGATAAAATATTTGTTTAACATTTCAGTCTTCTTTTGAAAACCATATCAAGTAGTTGACAAAAGATAATCACATTTGATAAAAGATGAATAGATTATCAACAATCCACTCAATATGTCAAGTCTAGCCAAAAGAACTGGATTTAACTTCACTGTACTTCAATTCATGCGTAAGGATACTTGAACTTCAAAAACTTGTTTAGATTGAACTAAGACAAGAGTTAGAATACTTGCCTTAAGCGTCTGCTACGATGTAATTTACTTTACGTTCAAGTCTTTCAAGTCTCTACAATACATGATCATATAATGCCTTACATTAGGTCACACATAATCAAGTATGTATCTGACTATATCTTACCCTTCATCTCAATCTAATTTGTATATTAGACTTGATTACTATTCATTCTAATTTCATCATTCTACTTACATTCATAGATGGATAGGTTATTACCACTCTTTACACATTACTCTTAAGGTTTAACAATGCTTTAGCAATGTTATTTTAGGTTTCTTAAGGTAGGTTTAACTCAACCTAATAACCCTTTCTTGCTTTACATTCACAAATATTCTTCACTATCATTTGTCAAGATCAGCTGGCTGGCTGACTTTATCTGCATCTCGTGGCTGCGTTTGAGTTAACAATGGATGGCCCGGACTTGGTGGCTGGTATGAGTCCTTGCTATCTTTGAGCCGTCTGGCCGGCGCAAAGATTTCGATATGACATAGATATAGTTCATGGCATGGCCATGACTAATTGGTTTAGGGTTGGCCATGGCCAACTCGTCTATACCGAATTTTTTTTCGGTCACGTGAAATTCTCGGACGCTTATAACTTTTTCTTTATAAGTCCAAATTGGCTCATTCAAAAGTTGGAATGGTTCACAAATTATGTAATCTACGCGTTCATGCAATAATTTTATCTATTTGACTCCGTTTGCTAAAAATTCACCTATTGGTTCATTTTTAACGTAAACGATAAACGTTCGTGAACGTTTAGCACTCGTTTCTTCGTTCTAAGTCAAAATTCGCTCATTTTTGAGTCCGCAACTCTTAAATGACGAACATGACTTGTCTCTATTGGAAAATAACATTTCCAACCTCAAGCTCAAAATTTGACTTCTATTCCGGGAAATTTACGAATTCGACGATTAACGTCTAATCGTACGATTTCCGACAAATTTTTGTTCTTATGACTTTTTCAATATTACAAATGAATTACATTCATAATGTGAACATCTTAACATACTAATCCCAACAACTTATATTTCAAGTTGGATTTTAACTTATTTCTTTCATGAGCTTATAACTTGATAAATTATAAACTACTTATAACTTCTTGGTTCTTTCTTAAGAAAGTTATAATCCTTAACTTATCATGCATACATGTTTTCACACATACAACTTCATCCTTGTAAACATGATATATATACATACAAATTCATTGTCTTCATTAATATACTTATTACAAGTTCATAATTCTTTCTCATAAGTTTATAACTTATGTAAATTTCAATGACTTATTATCAATTTATGTGGCTTAAGTTCATTACTTATACTTACTTGTTACTTTATATCATTCATATCCCTTAATCCAAGCTTTTCTAATCAACCTATCACGATAGAGATAGAAGATAATTGGACAAGGAGTCTTACATTTGAAGTATTTGATAAAGTAGCTTCTTCTTCTTCTTGGCTTATGAAAGTTAACTTATGATAGCTTATTCTCTCTAACACTTAAGCACGATTAATTGCTTGAACAAGTGTTAAATAGCTAACAAGGTTCTTCTATTTATAGACTTTCCAAGGTTAGGGTAGTTTAGTCTTTAAACCAATCCCACCTCCTTACTATTCATTAAATGCTAGCTCAAGCCCTATCTTTTGCTTGGTCAATACTCACCTAACTTGGCCATTACATTAACTTGGGCATCACTTATCTTGGTCATTACTCCTAACACTTGGCCACCATATATTAACCACATTAATATGGTATTGCTCCATGGGTCACACAACTTAAGAATTCTAGCTTGGGCTTAGATTTAACTAAACCTTGGGCTTTGATTTAACAACTCTCACATACTTAATAATTCCAAAAAAGTTGGACTTTAACTCTTAATTCATTTGAACTTGTACCAATTATAATTAACCTTCTAAGTCCATTAACATTACTTAATACATATACATATAGTTTATGTATCATTCTCGTATTCTAACTCATATAGAATCTATATATGATTTTCCTTACTTCATACAAACTCGTAATAATACCGTATTATACTCATTTCCATTCCTTGTACAATACCTAAGTATCATACAATTAATACTTTCTTACTAATACTTCATTTTCCTTAATATTCTTAAATTAAGTTTATAAGCTAAATATAACGTTCCCCATAACTAGATTATTAGTACATAACCTGTCTTACTTTAATATTCTACCATTACATTATTTCTTGGAAATTCAAAAATAATTCCCGAGAAAATATCGATGAATAGTGTTTTTTCGAAAAATTTCTGAAAAACTTTTATTTTCGCCTTAGAAATTCAAACACTTTACCAATATCAATAGGTTATAGAGGCGAAAACCATCTTGATATCACACAAAATAAAATTTTATCATTATTTAATTTAATAAAATCATTTTACATAATCTAATTCCATAACGAAGAAGAAGGCTCGGAATTTCGTAAAATTTAAACCTGGAATTATTCGGTATCGAATCAGCCACACGCTTTATTTGGCAGCAATTTCGTGATACCGGGCACCGCCAGCCGCCAATCGGTGAAAGAAAGTCTCGTCACAGCGTTTAGACTGGAATTTTATGTCATAATCGGGCGCCGCGCTGCCGCCGCCTACACTAAGAAGCCCACGCCGCGCCGCGAAAAGTTAAGGTTTTAACTTAGATTGTTCAGAGCTAAAGAGTAATGTTTGCACATATCAGTGTATTAAAGTTGTCTTTATACTATTTAATTCTAATCTACTCTATACTTTGGGAATTGATGATATGAAATGTTAAAGTATTATTGTTTCATAATACTTATAACTATTTGTTTGAGTTATGTAGGAATTGTCATATAATTCACGAATGTGGTATTACTTGTTATCCTTTGTTAAAACTGAGCTTGTTATGCTCACTTTCGCGTGAATTATATGATTAGAAGTTAAGGATGAACGCCTTAGAATGCTAAGAGAGATAAGGGAAAGGCTAACATGGATACTTAATCATCGTGTAATAAACTAGTATGTTAGTATGTATTATACATTATGAACAACGAACGATGTAATCGATTTATGAACCTGGAAAAGATTATACTTTGATTGTAATAAGAAGATAGTAAATGTGATGCCCCCAAATTCGGGTATCTTCCAACCCGATATATGGTGCTCCACTGTACTAACATCCATACTATCATTCCATTGAAATACAACAAAATTAATGTAATTACTATCTTCTTATTACAATCAAAGTAATAATCCTTCCCAGGTTCATAAACCGGTTACATCGTTCATTGTTCATAATGTATAATACATACAAACTTACTAAACTATTACACAATGCCTAAGAATCCATCTTAGCTTTGCCCTTATCTCTTGGCATTCACAAAGACATTCATCCTTAATCGCAGCTTATATAATTCACTCAAGAAGTGAGTATGATAAATAAAGCAAGTTTTAAATAAAGGATAACAAAGAATACCACATTCGTGGAATTATATAACAATTTCGACATAATCGAATAATAGTTATGAAGTATTATGAATCAATAATACTTTTAATGTTTCATAACATCAATTCCCAAAGTATAGAATAGATTAGAAATTTTGAACCGGGCCGATAGACCATGAACAAGAATCTTCTCGCTTTCATACACTTGAAAAGGAGTCCACAAAGACTAAGTGTCGTTTCATCCGATAACTTACGAGCACTTCTAGGTGACCAAATTTATAGTACTCTATGTTGATCAACACTCATTCATTAAACGTATTTATGTTTAATATTTTGGCAAACTCGTGCCCATCGAATAATCGATGAAAATACTTTTGTTTGTTCATAGACAAACCTTACCTTCACATCCGCACTCAATCACTTAGCATAAGATAGCGCGCTAATATTCCTATATAGAAAGATATGAATTATAATCAATATATAGTATGAATAGTCTCAGCCGAATTAAAATCTGCATCGAATTTTCTTTTAAAACAAGTCTTGCAATTCAATTCAACGAATCACATAAAACTTGGCTAATATGGAAGTTAGACAAGCATTAAGAAAACTTTCTTCAAATATTCTTCAAATAATTTAATCGATCGACTACGCCTTTTATAGAATCTATACATGATATATTAACATAACACACTGTAATTAGCTATCAAACAAATGTTTACATTGCTTGTACAAGCTTCTTTCTCTTCTAAGTCTTAGTTAACTTAATAACTTTATTAAAGTCAACATGACTTATTACCCTTCGTCCTGGTTTGTTAATTAACTAACATTATTAACCTGGACTCGGACATAGTTGATAAAGTATCAACTTTGTTCATCGTTCATAACTTATTAACATGCATTCAGCTCCTAAGTTCAATACCATATACCTGAGTATAGGTAGTGTAGGAATAACTTTAATACACTTATGAAGTGTACAAACATTACCCCTTTAGGTTCTTAAACAAATGAAGTTCAAAACCTAAGTCACTAACAACATTCTTGAACTTCATACGTGGCGCGCCTACTTGAAGACAAGATTGGTATTGGGCGCCAGTTAGCAGTGTCTGGGCCTTGTCATACTGGCTGCGCACAAGATGGAATGATGGACGCATGCATGCCATTTAGCGAAGACTAACTTTATCAGGTCGCAGGACTGCCACGCTTTTGATTATGTTCATAGCCATATACGCTGACCTCAAGATACTGCATTCCAACAAATTTTCAAAACTTTTGTGAAATTCCGGCCATAACTTCTTCGTTATAATCCCGATTTGGTCCGCTCAAAAGCCTACACATCATAAATAACATAATCTACGCTGCTCATATAAGAATTTGACACTTTTGAATCGATAACTCAAAATTCACTATTGAGTTTTTTTAGACGCTCAAAGCGTTAAAAAGCGCTCAATGCTCGTTTTCTTCGCTTTTAAGTCTAATTCGACGATTCTCGAACCCACAACTCTTAATCACCCTATCTCACATGTTGACATTGAAAACCAACATTTTCAAGTCTCACAGTAACTTTTAACCTCTAATCCAGAATTAAACGTTACGTTTAACGTTTAATTACTTAAAATTCGCCATAACTTCGTTACTAGGGTTCTCTAAGCTAAATCACATGGAATACTCCATGGATTTCATATCTACATCCTAACCAAACAAGATGCATATATTAACGTATTGATGGAGTTCAATCGTTTATAAACGATCGATCTCAACAAACAATATTTTCATGGTTCGAAACTATATTAAACCTTATGATTCTTATAATCTCATGACTTGTAGAGATTGAATCTATGATAAGTCATCTTTAATCTCTCATACAATACATATACCACCCATTCTATGATTCTCTAAGATAAAAGAAAATCTAAAAGAGATGGAGGTGAAAGGTAAGGATTATTACCTCAATAACTCTTATGATCTTCCCTGAAAAACTATAAGATCAAGCTCCCAAAGTGTATGATTTATAAGTATAGCTTTCTTTCTCTCTCAAATAATCTAGGTTGGAATTTGTAAATCTCTCAATTGAAACAATCTAGCCTCATATTTATAGGAAACTAGAATGGAGGGTAATTTAGACTTAACACACTCAACCTCCTTACTATTCATGTGTGGTCACCATGTAAAATGCTTGGTGACTAAGCCTTATGCTTGGCTTCCACTCTAAGGTGGTAGGCCCACCACTTGCCATGGGTCATCCCATGGGTTGCCCCATGGTTTTACCCATTCTAAGGACCCACCGGATTCGATCCACTGTTGGTTTAAATGAATTCGGGCTTAACTAATAAACATTGGGCCTCTGACTTGGGCTCAACTCACTAATCTCCTTGGGCTTGGTCATTTAATAATTGGACTAATAGAAATCCAACTCAAATGACTTATTCATTAAGATTTAATCTTAATCCTATAATACTGAATCATATTCTACAAGTACAATTCACGTATTCTTTCAGATACTACACGCATAATATTCAGATTGATTCAGATTTACTCAACGTATTATACATAGATAAGAAATAGTATCATACTTGTATAACACTCGCATTAACCTTAACACAATTCCTTCTACGCATATTATTTCCTTCTCGGAAATCAATATACTCAACCCTTAGGGATTAAGTCTGCAGGCGAAAACTGCGTTTGCCATAAATGAAATATTATCAGATATTCCAGCTAATCTCAATATTATAACATTACGCGTTTCTTGAAATTTCAAAATAATTCCCCGAACAGAAACGGATGAATAGTGTTTTTACAGAAATTTCTCGAAAAATAATTATTTTTATCTTGGAAATTCCAAACAAATAATTCTAGCACGTAGCCAAATTATTAACCACGTTAGCACATTCTTGGTCATAGAACGACCTTCACATAGCTTACTCACATAATAAATCAATTAAATTCATTTAATTCACATAATCAAGTAAAAATTTAATTGTCATAAAAATATGATTTTCTGCCATAAAGTAAATACATTCATTTTGTTGTATTTTAATGGAATGATTGTGTGATTATGAGTATAGTGTAAGTAGTACCATATGTCGGGGTTGGAAGATACCCGAATTTGGGGGACGCCACAAAGTTGGTATCAAAGTATTAGGTTATAAAACTTAAGGGGGGAAGAACCTTAGGCTAATAACCTCGTAAGGAAGGTAAAGTCCGAAGAAAGAAATTCGCGTTGAATGAATTAATAAAGTATTGAGAAAACTCAGTACTGAAAGATTTAAAAGATGAAAAGTAATCTTAAATAAACTAAATGTGATTTGTGCTTATACTATTGTGTATTATGTACTAATCAACTTGTTATGTGCTATTGTAGATGTCGATCGACAGCATGATGTGTAGAGACATTCACGTTGTGAGTGAAGACTCAGTGAACCAAGTGGAGGTAGTACCTATGCCAGTGGCAAAGGTACCGTTAATGGCTCTAGAAGACTCAGATATTGAGGAATATATCTTTGAGGAGCAATACTCAGAGGAGATGATGGGGTTAGCATCATATCTTATTGAGATGCTTGATGTGGAGGAGGAGATGGAGGTAACATTGACTAACACGGTGATTACCTACTCAAGAGCCAACACCTCCTACGTGCAATGAGATCATCAGATCGGGTCGTGTTGGATAGAAATGTGCATCTGCGCACTGTGATAGAGACACAAAATGAGGAGATAATCGCCCTATATGAGGCGAAGGAATCTGCAGAGGCAAATTTTGAGTCGGAGCACAATGAGAAAGTGCTTATGACAGATAAGGCACGTGACTATAAGGAAGTGGTATGTGTCTTGTATAGCGGATTAAAGATGACTTAGTATAGATTCAATCTCTATAAGTCTTGAGATCATAAGAATTATGAGGTTCGATATAGTTTCAAACCATGAAAATATTGATTGTTGAGATCGATTGTTGATAAACGATTGAACTCCATCAATACGTTAATATATGCATCTTTCTTGGTTAGGATGTAGATATGAAATCCATGGAGTATTCCATGTGATTTGTGTAGCGCCCCCAAATCCGGGTATCTTCCAACCCGACAGATGGTGCTATACTGTACAACATTCACACATTCATTCAATTGAAAAGTCTCAAAGAATGAACATAACTTTCATATAATAAAAGTAATATTTACATTTCCCAGGTTCTATACCCGTTACAAAGGTTCTTTGTCATAATATTTATTACATTACAATAATGGACCTATACTATTACAAGACAGTTTAATAATCTTCCTTAGCTTTTCCTTTATCCTTATTCGATCCTTCGGGACGTTCAGTCTTAGCTGCATTCATATGGTTCAAGCAAGAGTGAGCATAACTAGCTCAGCAAGTATAACAATTTCAATAACAACATGCTTGATACATATGAATCGTATATCTTCGATAACTGAACAATAGTTATGAAGTACTATTTATAATTCAAAATAGCACTTCATCTTTCTTTCAAAATGTTTTACAATATCATCAATATTTAGTAAAACATTCACTCCGATCAAAGACCTTGAGTATTCATTCTTTCTTTAAAAAGGACAACCCGGAACTAAGTCCGTAAGCCCGATATTACTTACGAGCACTTCTAGGTGACCAGCCTATTGTACTCTATGTTGATCAACACTACATCCATTAAACGTATGTACGTTTAATCATTTGACAACCTCACGTGCCTGTCATTTTACCGATAAAATATTTGTTTAACATTTCAGTCTTCTTTTGAAAACCATATCAAGTAGTTGACAAAAGATAATCACATTTGATAAAAGATGAATAGATTATCAACAATCCACTCAATATGTCAAGTCTAGCCAAAAGAACTGGATTTAACTTCATTGTACTTCAATTCATGCGTAAGGATACTTGAACTTCAAAAACTTGTTCAGATTGAACTAAGACAAGAGTTAGAATACTTGCCTTAAGCGTCTGCTACGATGTAATTTACTTTACGTTCAAGTCTTTCAAGTCTCTACAATACATGATCATATAATGCCTTACATTAGGTCACACATAATCAAGTATGTATCTGACTATATCTTACCCTTCATCTCAATCTAATTTGTATATTAGACTTGATTACTATTCATTCTAATTTCATCATTCTACTTACATTCATAGATGGATAGGTTATTACCACTCTTTACACATTACTCTTAAGGTTTAACAATGCTTTAGCAATGTTATTTTAGGTTTCTTAAGGTAGGTTTAACTCAACCTAATAACCCTTTCTTGCTTTACATTCACAAATATTCTTCACTATCATTTGTCAAGACTGGCTGGCCATGCACGCCAACTTTATACTGCTCAGATCTGTATGTTGGGCATGAAAGTTAACAATGGATGGCCGGACTTGACTTGCCGCAACATGAGTCCTTGCTATCAATGGGTCGTCTTTGGCGCCAGATTTCGATGTGACATAGACCGATTCATGGTATACATGCATGTATGACTAATTGGTTTAGGGTTGGAAATGCGGCCAACTCAGGCACCGTAAATTTTTTTCAGTCTTTGAATTTTTGTGAAATTCTCGGACGCATAACTTTTTCTTTATAAGTCCAAATTGGCTCATTCAAAAGCCTATGGTTCACAAATTATGTAATCTACGCGTTCATGCAATAATTTTATCTATTTGACTCCGTTTGCTAAAAATTCACCTATTGGTTCATTTTTAACGTAAACGATAAACGTTCGTGAACGTTTAGCACTCGTTTCTTCGTTCTAAGTCAAAATTCGCTCATTTTTGAGTCCGCAACTCTTAAATGACGAACATGACTTGTCTCTATTGGAAAATAACATTTCCAACCTCAAGCTCAAAATTTGACTTCTATTCCGGGAAATTTACGAATTCGACGATTAACGTCTAATCGTACGATTTTCGGCAAATTTTTGTTCTTATGACTTTTTCAATATTACAAATGAATTACATTCATAATGTGAACATCTTAACATACTAATCCCAACAACTTATATTTCAAGTTGGATTTTAACTTATTTCTTTCATGAGCTTATAACTTGATAAATTATAAACTACTTATAACTTCTTGGTTCTTTCTTAAGAAAGTTATAATCCTTAACTTATCATGCATACATGTTTTCACACATACAACTTCATCCTTGTAAACATGATATATATACATACAAATTCATTGTCTTCATTAATATACTTATTACAAGTTCATAATTCTTTCTCATAAGTTTATAACTTATGCCGGCTTCAATGACTTATTATCAATTTATGTGGCTTAAGTTCATTACTTATACTTACTTGTTACTTTATATCATTCATATCCCTTAATCCAAGCTTTTCTAATCAACCTATCACGATAGAGATAGAAGATAATTGGACAAGGAGTCTTACATTTGAAGTATTTGATAAAGTAGCTTCTTCTTCTTCTTGGCTTATGAAAGTTAACTTATGATAGCTTATTCTCTCTAACACTTAAGCACTTTGTATTTGATTAATTGCTTGAACAAGTGTTAAATAGCTAACAAGGTTCTTCTATTTATAGACTTTCCAAGGTTAGGGTAGTTTAGTCTTTAAACCAATCCCACCTCCTTACTATTCATTAAATGCTAGCTCAAGCCCTATCTTTTGCTTGGTCAATACTCACCTAACTTGGCCATTACATTAACTTGGGCATCACTTATCTTGGTCATTACTCCTAACACTTGGCCACCATATATTAACCACATTAATATGGTATTGCTCCATGGGTCACACAACTTAAGAATTCTAGCTTGGGCTTAGATTTAACTAAACCTTGGGCTTTGATTTAACAACTCTCACATACTTAATAATTCCAAAAAAGTTGGACTTTAACTCTTAATTCATTTGAACTTGTACCAATTATAATTAACCTTCTAAGTCCATTAACATTACTTAATACATATACATATAGTTTATGTATCATTCTCGTATTCTAACTCATATAGAATCTATATATGATTTTCCTTACTTCATACAAACTCGTATAATACCTCGTATTATACTCATTTCCATTCCCTTGTACAATACCTAGGTATCATACAATTAATACTTTCTTACTAATACTTCATTTTCCTTAATATTCTTAAATTAAGTTCGCAAGCTAAATATAACGTTCCCCATAACTAGATTATTAGTACATAACCTGTCTTACTTTAATATTCTACCATTACGTATTTCTTGGAAATTCAAAAATAATTCCCGAGAAAATATCGATGAATAGTGTTTTTTTTTCGAAAAATTTCTCGAAAAACTTTTATTTTCGTCTTAGAAATTCAAACACTTTAAATCCTTCACGTAGATCAAATACTACGATATTCCAATATCAATAGGTTATAGAACGAAAACCATCTTGATATCACACAAAATAAAATTTTATCATTATTTAATTTAATAAAATCATTTTACATAAGATCTGAATTTCTCGGTCGTTACAATTTGGCCTAGAGAACGTTATTAACGAAGTTATGGCGAATTTCACGGAAATAGACGTTAAACGTTGAAAACGTTGAAATTCTGGATTGGAGGTCGAATGTTGCCATGAGACTTGAAAACGTTGTTTTTTAATGTCAACACGTGAGATAGGGTAATTAAGAGTTGTGGGTTTGAGAAGCGTCGGATTCTGACTTAAAACGAAGAAAACGAGCATTGAACGCTCAATAACGTTTACGGACACTTAGAAATTGAACTCAATAGTGAATTTTGAGTTATCAGATTCGAAAGTGTCGAATTCTTATATGAACGCATAGAATATGTCATTTATGACGTGTAGGCTTTTGAACGGGCCAAATCGGACCTATAACGAAGAAGTTATGGCTCTGGGAATTTCAGAAAAATTTTAAACTGTTGGAATTATTCAGATCGAGGTGCAGCTGCTGGCTGACGTAGTGTTAAATTTCGCGCCCTAGTGCCGAACATACGTAATGTCAACTCGCTAAATGGCACCCATGGCGCACCATCGGTAGAAAAAAAGTCTGGCGCCGCAGATCTTAGAGACCGAACCAGACATCGCTAATCGGCGCCAGTGATTTGCGCCTAGTACTAAGAAGCCCACGTCATGGCCATGAAGTGTGCAAGGTTGTTGATAGTGACTTAGGTTTTGAATTTAGATTGTTCATAGACCTAAAGAAGTAATGTTTGTACACATCAAAAGTGTATTAAAGCTATTCCTATACTACCTATACTAGGGTATATGGTATTGAAACTTAGGAATTTAATGTATGTTAGTAAGTTATGAACAAAGAACAAGAAGTGTTATCGATGAACCCTAATCGGTAAACAATGTTGGTACTTCGCCAACAATGTTAGAGTCCGGTTAATAACAAAAGTTGGTTAATAAGCCAGGACGGAGGGTAATAAGTCGAGTTGACTATATTATAGTTAATTAGTTAACAAAGACTCAGAAGAGAAAGAAGTTGGTAGGAACAATGTGAATAATTGTTTGATAGCTAATTACAGTGTGCTATGTGAATATATCATGTAGATTCTGTAAAGGCTGTGGTCAGTCGATTACATTATTTGAAGACGCTGAAAGGCAAGTTTTCTTAACGCTTGTCTAACTTCCAAGTTAGCCAATTTTTATGTGATTCGTTGAACTGAATTGCACGACTGGTTTTATTGAAAGGGTCGATGCCAGATGTAATTCGGCTAGACTACTCGTAAGATATAGATTAATTGATATTCATATATTTCTATATAGAAATGTTAATGCTATCCTATGCCATGTAATTGGTACGGATGTGAAGGTAAGGTTTGTCTATGAACAAACAAAAGTATTTTTCATCGATTATTTGACGGGCACGCGAGTTTGCAAAATATTAAACGTAAATACGTTTAACAAATGAGTGTTGATCAACATAGAGTACTATAGGCTGATCACCTAGAAGTGCTCGTAAGTAATGCGGATGTACAGCCTTAGTGTTGTGATATCCTTTTCAAGAATGAAAATAGAAGATTATCGCTCATGGTCTATCGTAGGTTCAAAATTCCTAATCTACTCTATACTTTGGGAATTGATGATATGAAATGTTAAAGTATTATTGTTTCATAATACTTCATAACTATTTGTTCAGTTATGTAGGAATTGTCATATAATTCACGAATGTGGTATTACTGTTATCCTTTGTTAAAACTTGCTGAGCTTGTTATGCTCACTTCTTGCGTGAATTATATGATTGCAGTTAAGGATGAACGTCCTTAGAATGCTAAGAGAGATAAGGGAAAGGCTAACATGGATACTTAATCATCGTGTAATAAACTAGTATGTTTGTATGTATTATACATTATGAACAACGAACGATGTAATCGATTTATGAACCTGGAAAAGATTATACTTTAATTGTAATAAGAATATAGTAAATACATTCATTTTGTTGTATTTTAATGGAATGATTGTATGATTATGAGTATAGTGTAGCACCATATGTCGGGTTGGAAGATACCCGAATTTGGGGGCGTCACAAATCCGATCGAGATTTACTCGAAATGACTGTGTATGCTATGTACCCTTATATGTATAATTTTTGAAACGGTGATGAAATTCAGATAAGGCACACTTAGAAGGGGGGGTTTAATAAGTGTGTGAGCAAACTATGACCAATTTTTAAACTTTGAATTCAAACTATTGAATATAGACTACTGTATTGAAGAATGCAGTTTGCTAAATGAATGTGGTCTACCGAATTGAATTTTTGTTTAAGAAAATATCTTGGTGAATTTATAAGACAAATATAATACTTGGTGTTTAACAAAATATATCAAGATGAAGCAAATGTTTAAATAATTATTAAGAAAATTAACTATCTTGAGAAATATTAAAGTACAACAAGCAATAAAATAACACCAAGATTTTTTACGTGGTTCAACTATTACCTTTTATAATAATAGCCTAGTCCACGTCCAATACCAACTAGTATTGGAGACTCACTTTTATTTCTTTAAATGACCCTTGTTACAAAACAGATTCTATCAAATTGAATTACAATAATTCACTTGAGCACACTTTCTCCTTGTGCACCAATGCACCCCTTAAGCACCTATGCTACCTTGAACCTGTTTGTAAATAAACCTTAATCCACCTGGATTAAAATCCCTTAGACAACACTTAGTCTTAAATATATAAGATTACAATTATAGAGGTCTAATGATCAAAACAAATAATCAATTTAACAATGCAAGGCTCAACTAATGAATGAAATGATCAAATAGTAAAAGAGAGATATCACCAAAAATTATGCTCACGAAAATCAGCTAGAATGTTCTGAATATAAATTGCACAGTAGCTGGAAGTTTTGCACCAAAAATAATGAAGTAGCTTTTCAAGTATACGAGTGCAATAAATGTTTCAAGTGTTGTGTTTTCTACTGAAATCAATTCTTCTTTTTAGGGCCCAGAAAATAACTGTTGTAAAATAAAATATTTCCGTTGCAAATATTTGTTTTGTTATTAAAACTTTTTTACGTTGCCAACAGAATATAAATAGATAAGTATCATTTTAAGTTTTAAGTCCGTTGGAAAGTAACAAAACAAATCTAATTTAACTTCAGTTGTACCAAATATTTTGGACTCTTTTAACAATAATCCATAATGAAACTAAATCAGATACGTAATACTCTAGACTTAATAAAGTCAGCCGCCACTTATCATGTTGTTAAAATCAATCCTGAAGCAAAATATATCATGGCATAAATGTAGGAAAGTAACTCTTTCAAAGTCTATATAAAGCCAATAAATCAGAATATGTATACATGAAAGTACCTAGGCTTTAGTAATCATGACTCTTGAAAATTGAAACAACTTTTAAGTTTCCCACATCAACTTGCACATGCATCAATATTTTATATAATCATAACTCTTTTAAATAATGATAATAAAATAATTATACCGGATAATAAGAATTCAAAGCATGCATAATACCAACCAACTAAGATAAGTCATGTAATAACAGTTAGCATAAATTCTTAGGCATGCACAAAATATTAATCTCATTTTAATACACACATAAAATGTCCTAGAGCATTGAATTGAAAAATTAAGTATTTGCAACGACCTTACAAATTTTTCTTAAGACTCAATTCTTCAAAGTCTTTGACAATAACCCTTTCATCAACTTCCTGAAATTGCACAATAAACAAATTAGACCACATAATCAAGTCATCATCAAAACACAAAGGTTAGAATATTAACAAACTAACAGGTGATTCCGGGGACGAAATCTTTATAAGGGAGGGTGAATGTAATAACCCGATATTTTTTTATAATTAAATCAAAAATTTTGCGTATAATTTTTTTTATTTTAATGGTGGGAATACGTGCAAGATAAAGTATATGTATATATGTGATAAATAAAATTTATTTATTACATGAATAATTTAAAATAATTTTCTTAAAATTATTGATCATTATAAATTATATTTTTATAATTAATTTTGTAGTAAAAATATTTTATTATCTATTTTCGTGAAAATATGATTATTATATTATTTAATAATATATGGAATGATTATTTGAATTATTATAATAATTATTTTATTATATGATTTTAGTTCGATTATTAAGTTAATTATTTTAACTTAATTATTAATGCTATATATGCAAGGTAAATTAGATATCGAATCCAAACCCTAATTGTGGTTTTTTATCAAGGAATGAGAATAATAATATAATATTATTTTTATTTCAGTGCTATAAATATGTACTGTATGTTTAGAATGATAATGGTTGGTCAATTATGGTACAATATTAGAAAACCCTAACAATGTTGTGTTAAACCCTAGTTTAAAACTCAAATACGAGTTCCAAACTATTTTGTAACTGTGTTATGAGATAAATTATGTGTAATTTAGAATTTATTGTTAATTAGGAAAACTCTAATTGATATTTAGAAAACCCTAATTATTAGAAACCCTAATTTCTAAATTAGGAACCCTAACTTTAAAAATATAAACCCTAATTAGTAATTAGAAGCCCTAATTACTAAACTAGAACCCTAATCGCTAAAGTGTAGAGCTTAATATTAATTAGGGAAACCCTAATTATTACTTAAAAAACCCTAATTACTAATTAAAATCCTAATTGTCAAATTAGGAATCTTAAATGCTAATTTATGAACCCTAAATGCTAATGATAAGCTCTAATTACTAAATTAGTAATCTTAATTATAATTTGTGAATCTTAAATCTAAATACAATGTTCTATGTAATTAGGAAATTAAACATGATTAAGAAACCTTAATTTTTCATTTTTAGAAACTTAAATTTTACATTTTTGGCCTAATTAGAAATCCTAGAAAAAAATTAAAATTTATGGAACCTTAAGGTTAAACCCTAAGGGTTTGCCAAGGTTACTTTAGTGCCATTAAAATTACAAGACAATTGACTATTATGCCCTTATTATTACATTATTAAAGTTAGCTTGTAGAATTTAACCTATTATGAGTTGTTGGCTAACCCTATTCTAGCCATGTGCTACAAAACTCCAGCTCTCAGCCATTTCACCATCCAAATACATTGCATACAAGTCATATATAAGATCAAAGAGAGAGAAAAGTGGCATTCAAGCTTCATTCATACACATTCACTCAACCAAAACTCTCTCAGCCCTAAACCTCCTAAATACATTGCTAAACAAGTTCCAAAAACAAGCCCCACTATCACTTATAACAAATCAGAAGATCAAATTCAGGAATTTGTTCATAAAGGTATAAAACCCTAACTAAGAATCTGACCTTTAATGCTATGTTTGATCTGGTGTTTATGTGTTGTAATATGTTGTATGTAGTGTTAATCAATGATCTGGGTTGGTATCTTGTAGATCCATAACATCTAAGTGCTCAAAATTGAAGTTTTTGAATATCTAGAAAAAGTTGAAAAAGTTGTCTGACAATGAATGTCAGACCTCATAGATCTTTGCCTATTATGTGTTTTTGTTGTTTAAAGGTTTGATCTTGTTGTATGCTATGAGATCTTTGATCTGGAACTTGAATCAAGCCCAGATCATGTACATATTTCATTTTATTGATGGTCAAAGTTGGTTGACCGACCATGACCAAGTGAATCTGGGCAGCCAAGAACTTTCCCAGAAATCTCTTACAGCAAGTTCATGGGCCCAGATCTTTCATGTTTTTGTTGATCTGTGTTTATTGTTGTATCTAGTTTGTAGTTTGGTATATGGACTACATGTTTATGCCTTAAAATCTCCTAAAAATCAAACAGGTGGATCATAGTGGATGGTCAAACCAAGCCGGAGGATCATGAAAGTTGTTTTTTGGGTTTGGGTAACCCAGAAAACGCTTGGACATGTCGTCTGACATGGTTTAACCGGCATAAATCTGCTTGATCTGTTGTTGTTATAGTGATTTTATGTAATAGATCTATATATTTGTATGTTGGCTATGCACTGAAATCATTAGATCATAAAAATATTACAAGAATAGCATGTAGTGGAGGCCCAAAGTAAGACCCACGAACTGTTCTTCATTTCTACGTAACCCAAAAATGAAGAACAACCTTTGACAACCACTTTGATGGCTTAGATCTCTCGGTTATTTAATGATCTGGCCATGGATCTTGTTTAGTGTTGTAGTACTACATCATTACTACAATATTAACTAAATTTCGAACCCAGAAACCTTTTGTAGACACTCAAATTTTTTTGCAGGAAGGCAGATTCGTCTTTCGAAGATAACCTTGGAAGACAGCTTACATCCATTTCGGATACTACCGGAAATTCAGTCTCAACCCCGGAACACACACCGAGAGTATCATTTCCAACCTCGGAGATAACCCCGAGTTTCGTCCTTGGCAATAACCCTAAGGAATGCTGTTGCAGTTCCGGCGATAACTCCGGAAATGCTTGTTTCAAATGCATGCTATTAGCGTTAATCTCAGACAACCTGCCGAGGTACTCATACATCAGACCCGGAGCTAACACTGGGTAGACAGGAACATTTACAGATGACCTTGCGGCATTCAAACACTTGCAGCAGTCCAATCTCAGATGTAACCCTGAGCAATGTTTGCTTTCAACTCAAACCGGAGATAACCCCGGTGAGGAGTCAAACGTCATCTTGCCACCTCAACACCTGCGTGTCATCTCAACGCTTCATACATACTTACATACAACAATGTCCTACAAGAACCAAAGAGTTCAAATCCTGAGTGACTATTACGCGTGGCAGCACATCGGATAGAATTTGAAGCTTAAAGACCATGGGCATGGTCCGCTCTTCCTGACTTCGTACAGCCTCTAATCCTATGTCATTGCGTAACTCTCGACACAAGCAGTCCGAAGAAGGTCTTATATACCTCGTTCAGATGCTCGGATTGAAGTTTTTCAAGTTCGAGCGCGGACATTACAGTGCAAAAGTGCACGTACTTCGAGACAACAGAACCAGCAGTGCCCGGGTGTGACGCCCCCAAAATAGGTATACATCACCCATCTTGAGTCGCCAAATACATTGTACAAAATTCAAATATAACTTAATTATACAAAATTGGTGTAAAATACGACAAAACATATGCTGTGAGTTTTAATACAAATATTGTCATCTAGACAATATCCACACTCAATTGAGTCCTCATTACATTTATTATCACACTATTTAACAAAATAGTGAGGACTACTAATGTTATTATCGGACTAGCCACTGCTCCCCGACTAGTCCCTGCTACGTTCTCATTTCCTGAAGAGAACAATGAAAGTAAAATGGTGAGCTCAACTAGCCCAATAAGAAATATTATGACTAAGATAATACAGAATAAATTATCGTTAGCCTTCAACAGTGTTAAACTGATACAATATAAAAAACATCAAGTTTAACTGCAGCAGAACAAGCAATCCATTAAAAGAGTCAAGTAAAGAATAAAATCTACTATCTTTTATGATTTAAAAGGTTTTTCATCACTTTTATCACTGGGACTCAGCTTAATAAATAATCCACATCATCCCTGCACTATGGCCAAGGATATTCATTAGTATCACAACCACAAATTATCCATGCACTACGGGCCAAGGATATTCGTGTATTCATCAATGGTCATGATCATGCTAACAACTGTCCATCAATGCACTACGGGCCAATGAGGACTTTTACCATATTATTTGTAACATTACGGTCATGATTATACCGATTAATCCCCGGTCATAATCATACCAAGTCCATCTATGCACTACAGGCCACATATGACTTTTAACATAATATAAACATGTGGATGATGACAATGATATAAGAATTCAATAAAACAAGTTCAAGAATTAGTTTATCCAGGAACTAATAACGTCCAAATTGTCAACATGATACTTCTTTGTAGAGTAAAAGTCAAGAATGTTCAGAAGAATATTTCCATGAAAAGATACTGGATGAAGCGGAAATATCAAGGATATTCCACTAATTTCATGGAGTATAGAAGTCAAAACTTTAACCAACTGAGTATAATAAAGAATGGAACAACAAAAGAAATCACCAGGCATGCGATAGACCGCATAGATAGGTTATTCTAACAGAATAATAAATAACGGAACGAGTCGTGCGTAGAACGCACGCAGGATATTCCAACAAAATAATAAATAACGGAACCAGTCAAAGTAAATTGCACCGGCTGTGATGTTCCAACAGAATAATAAATAACGGAACCAGTCATGCGTAGCGCGCATGCATGTGATGTTCCAACCTGAATAATAAACAATGGAATAATGTAAGAATTTCACCATGTATGCGGTACTTTCATGTATAAAGTTATTCCAACATAATGATAAAGAATGGAATAATGTAAGAATTTCAACATGTATGCGGTAATTCAGATAGGCAGAGTTATTCCAACATAATGATAAAGAATGGAATAATGTAAGAATTTCACCAAGTATAGGGTAGAACCAGCGTATAAAAGTTATTCCAATGTAATAAAAAAATGGAATAATGTAAGTTCTCTTCATGAATACGAAAGAAATAATACCCCTTACGAAAGTACAACAAATAATATCCCTTACTTAGTACAACAAATAATATCCCTTACCTTAGAATAACCGGATATAGGAGTAGTGAAGTAGCGAGAATACTTTTCTTCTTTCTCTCTATAGTTTCTCTCTCTCAGAGTTTGGTGAATTCGTAAGAAATAATGAAGGAATGAGCTTTATTTATAGGAGAATGGAATGAATAATAACTAATTCTGGACGGTCCAGATTGATTTACTTTTAAAAGCGGACGGTCCAGATTGGTTTACTATAAAATATTCTAATAAAACAAAATCTTTTAAATAAAATATAATATATTCTATTTATAATCTAATAAAACGAATAACTTTATAAAAGTATTACATTTTATATAAAAAAGATTTTACTATGCAAAATACTATGCAGCACTATGCAAACACTACGCATAATAAAATATAATATATTCTATTTATAGTCTAATAAAAACGAATAACTTTATAAAAATATTCTGCTTTTATATAAAAAGATTTTACTATGCAAAACACTACGCATAATAGAATATAATATATTCTATTTATAGTATAATAAAACGATTAACTTTATAAAAGTATTTTGTTTTATATAAAAAGCTTTTCTGTTTTATTACATTAATAATACTAATAAAATAAAACTTCATCATCATTATTATAATTCACACTATTAATCGACTGTGTCGCTCCTCGTGAAAGATGGGGCTTTCAATAAAGATTTCTCCCTATCAAGCCAAGCAATTATGTGACCAAACCTCTCATTGGCAGAACTTCTAGACATCGTTAATATTGCAAATAATAATATTAATAACTTCGTTGTCTCAATTATTGATTTAATAATATATAAAATATCAACAATAATTGAATCAATTAACGTGAGATACTATGCAACAATTCCGTTGTGGGATCCACTAATGATTGTGCCATCGTACGAATATTCCCTGTTAAAACAAATATTCTTCGACCAATCGAATATTATATAACAACTTGTGTACTTTGCAAAATTTATAACTATTACCCAAAACTATAACATTATATCAAATTCATTCCATAATATTCAAAAAATGATAATTATAGAAAATTCATCTTTATTCATAAAAGTTGGGGTCTTACAATCTCCCCTTCTTATGAAATTTTACCCTCGAAATTAGGGTACGTACCTGGTATGTCGAAGAGGTAAGGATACCTTGATTTCCTCAACATCGTGGTTCCTCCTTAAAACTTTAACTTGAGGTATAACCTTGGAGCGTATAATATGTTCCTTCTTATCCAAGATTTGAACAAAAACCTCTTCATACGTTAAATCTTCCGCTATTTCATCCTGTTCTAACTCAATAATGTGGTTCGGGTCTTTCACATATTTACGTAACATGGATATATGAAAAATGTTATGAACACGAGACATACTTGGCAGTAAAGCGAGTCTATAGGCTACAGTCCCTACTCGATTGAGGATTAAAAATGGGCCAATGAATCGAGGATTAAGCTTTTCTCTCTTTTCAAATTTCGTAACTCCTTTCCATGGAGCAACACGTAACAACACATGATCTCCAATATCGAATTCCACGTCCTTTCGACGAAGATCATCATAACTCTTTTATCGGTCTTGTGAGGTTTTTATACGTTGTCATATCGTTTGAATCTTTTTTGTAGTCATACGTACCAACTCCAGTCCGAATAACGTTGCTTCACCCACCTCATCCCAGCATATTGGAGACCGACACTTTCTTCCATACAACGCCTCGAATGGAGCCATGCCAATACTTGTTCGATAACTGTTGTTGTAAGAAAACTCCTCCAATGGTAAGAACTTGTCCCAACTTCCCTTGAAGTTAAGGACACAGAGTCTTAATAAATCTTCAAGAGTTTGAATAGTCCTCTCTCGATTGTCCGTCTGATCCCGAGGATGATATGCCGAACTAAATCGTAAATCCGCGCCCATAGCTTTTTGTAAACTAACCCAAAATCGTGAAGTGATTCTTGGGTCTCGATCAGAAACTATGGATACTAGCATACCATGCAGTCTTACAATCTCGTTTATGTACATACGAGCAAGATATTCAAGTGTTTTAGTTTCTTGTATTGGTAAGAAATGAGCAGACTTGGTCAATCTATTAACAATGACCCAAATTGCATCTATGCCTTGAGAAACCTTAGGAAGACCAGTAACGAAATCCATGGTAATGTGCTCCCACTTCCATTCTGGAATTTCAAGTGGTTGCAATGGACCTTTTGGTACTTGATGCTCTGCCTTGACTCGTTGACAAGTTAAACACCTTGAGATAAACAGCGCTATCTTTCTCTTCATATTTCCCCACCAAAATGTATGTCGAAGATCATGATACATTTTGGTACTCCCAGGATGGATTGCAAACGGTGTGTTGTGCGCCTCCATCATGATTTTATACTTTAACTTAGGATCGTTAGGACCATATAGTCTGGAGTTGACTCAAAGTATTCCTTCTTCATCGATTCTTGCTTTCGGTATAGCACCTTCATGTACTTTCTTCCTCATATGCATCAGCTCCAGGTCTGTAGCTTCAGCAACTTTAACTTTATCGATTAAAGTCGGTTCTACTCGTATATTCGCCATCATCACGTGGGTCCCTAGAGTCTTTATCTCTATCTCCATCCTTTGCAAGTCATACAAAATGAGCCTCTGCCTTGACAATATCGCACTCGTACCCGCATATGATCTTCTACTTAATGCGTCAGCTACCACGTTTGCTTTTCCAGGATGGTATTGGATGGTATGATCATAATCTTTCAATAGTTCAAGCCAACGTCGTTGTCGCATGTTGAGTTCCTTTTGAGTGAAGAAATATTTGAGGCTTTTATGATTCATAAAGATCTCCACTTTCTCCCCATACAAGTAATGCCTCCAAATCTTTAGTGCAAAAACAACAGCTGCCAACTCTAGATTATGAGTAGGATAATTCCTCTCATATTCTTTGAGTTGTCGAGAGGCATAGGCTATGACTTTCCCATGTTGCATGAGAACACATCCTAACCCTTTGCCTGAAGCATCACTGTAGATGACAAATCCCTCCGACCCAGATGGTATTGCCAAAATAGGGGCTGAAATGAGTCTTCTCTTAAGTTCTTAAAAACTCTTCTCACATTCCTCGTTCCAACTAAATTTTGTATCTTTCCGAGTCAGCTGAGTTAAGGGAGTAGTGATTCGAGAAAACCCTTCTACGAATCTCCGATAATAACCAGCTAAGCCGAGAAAGCTACGTACTTCGGTCACTGATTTAGGTTGCTTCTAGCTTTGAATAGCTTCAATCTTTGCTGGGTCAATAGATATTCCATGACTTGATACCACGTGCCCAAGGAATGCTACTTCCTCAAGCCAGAACTCGCATTTCTTCAACTTGGCATAAAGCTTATATTCACGAAGCTTTTGAATTATCAGCCTCAAGTGTTGCTCATGATCTTCACGGATTTTGGAATAAATAAGGATGTCATCAATAAAGACGACCACAAAGTGATCCAAATATTCCTTGAATACTCGGTTCATCATATCCATGAAGGCAGTAGGAGCATTAGTTAATCTAAAATACATGACTAGGAATTCATAATTCCGCATCGAAGTTCGAAAAGCCGTCTTTGGAATGTCATCTGCTCTAATCTTCAATTGGTGATATCCTAACGAAGATCAATCTTTCAAAAAAAATTGGCGCCTTGCAACTAGTCAAATAGGTCATCAATGCGAGGCAATGGATATCTATTTTTGATAGTGACATGGTTCAACTCCCGATAATCAATATAAAGTCACATACTCCCATCTTTCTTTTTCACGAATAGAATAGGAGCACCCCAAGGAGACGTACTAGGACGAATGAAACCGATGTCTAACAATTCCTGCAGTTGGGTCTTTAACTCTTGAAGTTCAATAGGAGCCATTCGATATGGGGCTTTGGAAATAGGTTTTTTATCGGGTTCAAGGTCAATACAAAATTCAATTTCACGCTCTGGGGGTAGGCCAGGAAGTTCTTCAAGGAATACTTTAGGAAATTCATTAACAATAGAAATATCATTCAAAACTGACGTATTTTTGTTTAGATCCGTGACATGAGCTAAGAAAGCTTGACATCTGTTTTTTAATAAATGAATAGCTTTATGGCTTGAGATGACAATGATTGATTTTAATGGTTTAGTTGCTTGAATTCGCATAATTGGTTGTTTAGGAATATGAAAGCTAACAACCTTACGAAAACAATCAATTTTTGCATGATGAGTAGTTAACCAATCAATCCTTAGAATTACGTCAAATGCAAGTATTTTCAATGAAATAAGATCGACATGTAATGTGAGGGTACCGATTTGAACCAAACAAGACTTATAAACAGTGGATGTAATGAAGGTTTCTCCCAACAGAGTTTCAACAGATAAGTCAAAGTCTAATTTATCTGGAGTCAAATTTAAATGTTGAGCGCAAGTAGGAGAAATAAAAGAATGGGTAGAACTGGTATCAAATAAGGTATATACTTTGCTAGAGTTTATGATAAGCTTACCCGTGATGACCTCGTTCGGGTTCCTTGCTTTCTGGGAGGTCACGACAAACGCTCTCCCTTGAACTATCGGTTTTGTCTTGTTTGTGACGGCTTTTGATGCCTCCATCCCAACTGGATTTGTCTTCGGTGCACGACAAAATTGGGCCAGGTGACCTTCTCTTCCATAATTGTAACATGCTTTGGAGGGCATCACGTAATTTGGACTGATGTGTCCCTCCCCTCCACATTTGAAGCATATGATAGGTGGTCGTTCTCCTTCCTTAACGACAAAAGTCTTGCGTCGACGCGTCTTTCCATCATTGTTGAATCTCCTCTTCTTGAAATGTCCATTGTTATCGTTTTCATTAAGATTACCACGAAATGGTTACCATTTCTGGCATGTTGATTCCCTCCACGCTTATTGTCACCGCTTCGATGACTGCTATCACTAGTATTATCATTTTGCCGAACGCTTCTTTTGGTTGGGTTGACTCATTATCGCGCTCCAATAATCGAGCCCTATTAACAACATCCGAATACAAACACAATTTATGAGAGATAAGATATTGACGATCTCTGGTTTCAAACCTCTTAGAAACATTCGTGGTCATTCTCTCCTCATTATCAACCAAATGGGACGGTAAACCGGACAACTCGGCAAACTTTGTTTCGCATCTTGCGATACTGGCCATCAATACGTGACAATGGGTACCTATTTTGATGGTGACATGATTCAACTCCCGATAATCAATACAAAGTCGCATACTCCCATCTTTCTTTTTCACTTAATGTAACAGAGCACCCCAAGGAGACGATTTAGGACGAATGAAACCGATGTCTAACAATTCTCGTAGGTTGGGTCTTTAACTCAAGTTCAATAGAGTCATTCGATATGGGGCTTTGAAAATAGGTTTTGTAACGTTCAAGGTCGATACAAAATTTAATTTCACGCTCGGGGGTAGGCCAGGAAGTTCTTCAGGGAATACATCATGAAATTCATTAACAATAGAAATATCATTCAAAACTGACGTATTTTTGTTTAGATCCGTGACATGAGCTAAGAAAGCTTGACATCCGTTTTTCAATAAATGAATAGCTTTATGGCTTGAGATGACAGTGATTTATTTTAATGGTTTGGTTGCTTGAATTCTCATAATAGGTTGGTTAGGAATATGAAATCTAACAACCTTACGAAAACAATCAATTTTTGCATGATGAGTAGTTAACCAATCAATCCCTAGAATTACGCCAAATGCAAGTATTTTCAATGAAATAAGATCGACGATGGTGTAATGTGAGGGTACCGATTTGAACCAAAACAAGACTTATAAACAGTGGATGTAATGAAGGTTTCTCCCAACGGAGTTTCAACAGATAAGTCAAAGTCCAATTTCTCCGGAGTCAAATTTAAACGTTGAGCGCAAGTAGGAGAAATAAAAGAATGGGTAGAACCGGTATCAAATAAGGTATATACTTCGCTAGAGTTTATGATATGCTACCCGTGATGACCTCGTTCGGGTTCCTTGCTTTCGGGAGGTCACGACAAACGCTCTCCTTGTACTAATCGGCTTTGACTTTTTCGGGACGCCCTTTGGTGCCTCCATCCTAATTGAACTTGTCTTCTGGTGAATAACAAAATCGGGCTAGGTGACCTTCTCTTCCATAATTATAACATGCTTTGGGACGACATCGCCGCAGCTTTGGTGATGTGTCCTCCCTCCGCATTTGAAACATATGATAGGTGGTCGTTCTCCTTCCTTAACAACGGTCTTTGGTCTTTGACGCCTTTCCATCATTGTTGAATCTCCTCTTCTTGAAATGTCCATTCTTATTGTTTTGGCCATGATTACCACCGAAGTGGTTACCATTTCTGGCATGTTGATTCCCTCCATGCTTATTGTCACCGCTTCGATGATTGTTATCACTAATATTATCATTTTGCCGGCTGCTCTCTTTTGGTTGGGTTGATTCATTATCGCGCTCCAATAAATGAGCCCTATAAACAACATCTGAATACCAACACAGTTTATAAGAGATAAGATATTGACATATCTCGGGTTTCAAACCTCTTAGAAACATTCGCGTCATTCTCTCCTCATTATCAACCAAATGGGACGCAAACCGGGACAACTCGGCAAACTTGGCTTCGTACTACGACACGGTCATGTTATTTTGCTCCAGCTTGATGAACTCTACCTCTTTCATGTGACGAATACTTTCGGGAAAGTACTTGTCGTTGAACAATTCTTGGAACTTCTCCCAAGTCATCTTCAAGCGGCAGTTGAGTATGTTTCTGATTCCCACCAAGAATCATCAAGACGACGCAACACGAAGGTGGCAAAGGAACCTTTTTCTCCTGAGCATCCTAGGACATCAAATATCTTGCAGATCTGCTTTATCCACGCCTCCGCCTTAAGTGGTTTTGGCTCTCCAAAAACTCCGGTGGTCCCAGCCTTGAATCGCTTAAGCATGATGACCGTCCGAGAGTTGCCAAGTGTTTCCACCGCATTTTGTATAGAGCCGCTCTTTCACGATGTTGCATGAATTGTATAAAGCCTCTGAATATTCCATTGTTCATCATCCGTCAAGTGTTGTTGTTTGCTCGAGGATTGTCGCCTTCTCGATGCACATTACCTCGATTATTGATATGTGGAGACTCGCCGGTCTCTCCTATGCTCCGTTGATGTTCCCAACATTCTCTGGATGTCATTTTCAAATACTTGCCACAAAACAAGGGTTAATTAACATATCACATATTATCCCTATATCAATCGACCAATTAAATACTAAATAAACTTAGGCGTGTCATACTAGTGAAGGAATTCCCGCTCTCCCTCCTAGTTCTTGTCTCACATCTTAGCCAGGATCATATCCCTAAGTTTTGATACCAATCATGACGCCTTGCAAAATAGGTATACATCACCCATCTTAAGTCGCCAAATACATGGTACAAAAATTCTAAAACAACTTAATTATACAACAATGTGAAAAAATAATACAAAACATATGTTGTGAGTTTTAATACAAATATTGTCATCTAGACAATATCCACACTCAATTGAGTCCTCATTACATTTATTATCACACTATTTAACAGAATAGTGAGGACTACTAATGCTATTATCTGGACCGTCACTCTGTTCCCCGACTAGTCCCTGCTACGTTCTCATTCCCTGAAGAGAACAATGAAAGTAAAAAGGGTGAGCTCAACTAGCCCAGTAAGAAATATTATGACTAAGATAATATAGAATAAATTATCATTAGCCATCAACAATGTTAAACTGATAAAATAATATAAACATGAGGATGATGACAATGATATAAGAGTTCAATAAAACAAGTTCAAGAATTAATTTATCCAGGAACTAATAACGTCCAAATTGTCAACATGATACTTCTTTGTAGAGTAAAAGTCAAGAATGTTCAGAAGAATATTTCCATGAAAAGATACTGGATGAAGTGCAAATATCAAGGATATTCCACTAATTTCATGGAGTATAGAAGTCAAAACTTTAACCAACTAAGTATAATAAAGAATGGAACAATAAAAGAAATCACCAGGCATGCGATAGACCGCACAGACAGGTTATTCCAACAGAATAATAAATAACGGAACCAGGTCATGCGTAAACGTATAGACATGATATTCCAACAAAATAATAAATAACGGAACCAGGTTAGGCGAAATTCGCACCGACAGGATGTTCCAACAGAATAATAAATAACGGAACCAGGTCATACGTAAACGCACAGACAGGATGTTCCAACAGAATAATAAACAATGGAATAACATAAGAATTTTACCATGTATGCGGTACTTCGCATAGACAGGTTATTCCAACATAATGATAAAGAATGGAATAACAAAAGAATTTCACCATGTATAAAGATTTAGATGTACAAAAGTTATTCCAACATAATGATAAAGAATGGAATAACAGAAGAATTTCAGTGAAATAATGAAGGAATGAGTTTCTATTTATAGGAGAATGGACTGAAATAGTAACTAATTCCTGAACGGTCCAAATTGATTTACTTTTAAACGGACGGTCCAGATTGGTTTACTATAAAATATTCTAATAAAACAAAATCTTTTAAATAAAATATAATATATTATATTTATAATCTAATAAAACGAATAACTTTATTAAAGTATTCTATTTTATATAAAAAGATTTTACTATGCAAAATACTATGCAGGCACTATGCAAGCACTATGCATAATAAAATATAATATATTATATTTATAGTCTAATAAAACGAATAACTTTATAAAAGTATTTTGTTTTATATAAAAAGATTTTACTATGCAAAATACTAAGCATAATAGAATATAATATATTCTATTTATAGTCTAATAAAACGAATAACTTTATAAAAGTATTCTGCTTTTATATAAAAGCTTTTCTCGCTTAATTACATTAATAATACTAATAAAATAAAACTTCATCATCATTTTATAATTCACACTATTAATCCATTGTGTCGTTCCTGTGAAAGAGGGCTTTCAATAAGAATTTCTCCCTATTGGCGCGCAATTAGGTGACCAAACCTCTCCATGGCAAAACTTCTAGACATCGTTAATATTGCAAATAATAATATTAATAACTTTGTCGTCTCAATTATTGATTTAATAATATATAAAATATCGACAATAATTGAATCAATTAACGTGAGATACTATGCAACAATTACTGAAGCAATAATTGAACAAAACTGAGTGACTTCTTACGTAAGCATCAATAATCAATACCGTGTGCTACTATGCAACCACGCCAGTATTCTCGTATTTTTTACACGGTGTTTCAAATGATTAACGATAAAACTTCCGCCGTTATTTTCATAAATTATTTTTGTCATTTTCTCAATCCGACAATAATTAATTTCGTTGTAGGGTCCACTAATGATTGTGCCGTCGCATTTAATATTCCCTGTTAAAACGAATATTCCTGAGACCAATCGAATATTATATAACAACTTGCATGATTTTGCAAAATTTATAACTATTACCCAAAACTATAACATTATATCAAATTTATTCCATAATATTCAAAAATGATAAATATAGAAAATTCATCTTTATTCATAAAAGTTGGGGTCTTACATGGGGCACCTCGGGTAGTCAGATGTGCATCTCATGTACGACGTTAGTACACCTGACTCCCCTTCTATAAATATAGGGCTTGGGGTGGCCATTTGAAAAAAAAAGCGAGGAAGCCCCTCGATTCAATTTGCTCAGACACACCCCATATCGAGTGTTTCCTCATTTTAAACATCTGTTAGGTCACATATAGCTATATTTTTACCGGCGAGAGCTGAGTGTTTATCCATATAGAGTCATAGAAACCTGCATTGGCAGCCCACTGTAAGCATTCTCACACTCTATAAAGCCTTTCTCTTCATCTTTGCACACACTATTCTACACATCGAGAGTCGTGTTGTGTGCTTTTCCCAAACTTCGGCTCGTGGTTTTCATTTCATTTGTATATATATACTTATATATGTATATATTTATATATGGACTAACATTATCGAGTTATGCCTCGATTGAGCCTGAGACTTATGTGCGGAGCGTTTACTTGCTTTTTTATATACATATACTTATATATATATATATAATCGTTGTCGACATATCGATGAGCCCGAATTTTACATCCGAAAGCGTTTTCGCTTATATATATATATATATATATATATATATATATACATTTCGCTGTAGTGGAGTTTACTTGAGGCCTTTTTTTTGCTTTATTTATATTTAGTCCCTTACTGAGTTTACTTAGTGGCGGTTGATACATTCATCGCTTTATTTACTTTCCTAATCCCCCATAGAGTTGCTTCGTGGTGGTTGATCATGTCCACACACACACACACACACACACACACATATATATATATATATATATTTACCGCTTTTATATATTTACATTTCGATCCCCCATGGAGTAGCTTCGTGGTGGTTGATTATGTCTCAGATATAAATATTTACACTTTTTTATATATATAATCGCTATCGCTTTTCATATAAACTCTAACATCATGTGAGCCTAGGAATCATGTGACAAATGATTCAAGCTATGAATCTAGATTTGATTTTCGTGATGGACATTTTAAAGCAGAAGCGTACTTGTACATTATTTACAAGTGTTTCAATTTCCTTGGATGGTCATATGACTTCGAGGAGTTCAAAGATCGTCAGATATTATTTTCTTGAGGATGCTTCGCATCTCAAAAATAAAAGCAATCAAGATGAATATTTAATAATAAAATGGAGGTATGAAAAGGTCTCAATTACTATTGAAAGCATGTGGTTTGAAAAACCTCTCTTTATAAAACTTCACCGCTATATCATGTTTAAAAGCTGAATTTTTCTATAAATTCAAACCCTTTGTATATAGGTGCTAACGAGGCCTCACACTACTTCCAAATAATTGCGCATTGTTCCACACACACACACACACATTTATATAACAGTTTCTTGAAAAGTGGCGGTCACCGTGGCAACACGGATGTCTGGGGTGCCTAACACCTTCCTCAAAGATAATCAAGCCCCGAACCCCAAATGAATCTCGGTTTCACAGACAATCTTTAGTAGTGTCACACATCGGGTCAATGTGCGAAAACCTTTTTCTACACGTTGGTGCAACCAGATTAAAAACACCAATGGCGACTTTTAAAGTCAAATCGTCGACATTACACACGTATGCCGGACCTTTTCACTTGTTTTTTCAAACAAATCTCACATAACAATGAGAACACCAAAGAACAAGTAACTAAAAGGACAATTAAAAATTCCGACGTCGACACCTTTGGATCAAAGATTTGCATGTGGTCAAACTTACCACCTTGATAACCCATATTAATGTTCGGGTTTGATGAAGAACATGAAGAAAACTATATGACAGCTCGTCCCGCTATAAGTGAGATTTAGCGACACTTTATTAATTTCAAAAATTAATTATTTTATTAAATAAATAGAGAAAATTAGTTTTAAATTATTAAAAATACATAATAAATTGCTAAAAATTATTTTAAAGCCTAAAAATAGGTTTTTAATAATTTTGAATATATTTTATAAATATTTAATATTTTTGGAATATTAATGGTATTTAATTTATTTAATTATAATATTAAATACATTATTTAATAATGAATTTTAATACATAAAAAATCATTTAAAAATATATTATTATATAAGAAAATATTTTAAGTTATTTTAATAACTTTTAATATTAGGTGATGAATTTAATTAATTAATTAATATTAATGGTAAATAATTTATTTAATAAATATATTAAATAAATTATGAAAAAATAGAATTAATGATTTAAAAAATAATAAAAATTATTTAAGTATTATAAAAGTATTTTAAGTTATAAAATATAACTTTTAATATTTAAAGGATAATTTCATTAATAATTTAATATTAATGATATTAGATTTATTTATTAATTTTATTTATTTAAAATTCATTTAAAAATGATATAAACAAATTAATAATATTTTAAGTTATAATTAATGACTTTTAATATTTGATAAATAATACATTAATATTTAAATATTAATGATAATTATTTAAAATGATTTTAATTATTTTAAAATCATTTAAATGTAATATTAATACTTTAAAATATTTTGAGTTATTATAAATAACTTTTAATATTTTGGTAATAGTTTAATTAATAGTTTAATATTAATTAAATATTAATAATAATAGAATTATGTAATATTTAAATCATTTAATAATGATTTTAGTATTTGAAAAATCATGATATATTATAATAATTAATTAAAATTATCATAAGTCATTTAAAAATAATCTGATTCATATTTAAGTGGATATTGAACTATAGGATGTAGTCTTAGACTCGATAATCACTCCGATAAAGCCCGTCAAGACGTCGTACATGTTTCAAAAATTGATTTGGACTTAGATAATTTATTCAGATAACGTATTTGTTTGTGATCCAAACGATCATTAAACTTATGTGATAATGTGCTTAGGTTATGTGCTGACTGCAAATAGCAGTACTATGTGTTATGGTATATTATTCTAATCGAATAAATGATCTTATTAATGATATGACTTGATATAATAGATAAAACTAAGTTGTATAAGCAGCAGATCAGGCAAATATCCTATCTTTGCATTTATTTTATGCAATGGACATGTGTAAACAAACATCTAAACTATTCCTTTTCATTGTTCAAATATCTTAACCTTTGTATATACTTATGCAAAGATTCTGTATAAGTAAGTTATTAGATCATAATCTGTTGTACAAGTACATTAATTCTATTATTATAGATCATGGTATATATTCTGTTTGTTAATTTCTAAGCATGGTTATACAAGTGTCCTCACTTGGATAATCATTATATTTATATCATGTTCGATACATACTTATTGGTTTTCAAAGATGTATACATTGACTTAAAAGTCATCTCAAGCTTATTTGATCCAATTTTAGACACATATTTAAAAATATTGTTGAACAAGATAGAACTTTATTGTATCCAACCGAATTGTTTTGGTTCAGATTCTAGACTAGTATGAACATCCCGAATCCGGGAAACTTTTATGCGTCTAAGGCGGATATGCTGAACGAAAATATCGTTCTTGTATGTAGTATTTATCAATACAGGGCATAACGGGCTGATCACCCCCGTGCCTTTAAGTTATGACAGTTTATAGATGAAGTTTTGTTTAACCTTTTCGAAAATAGAAAACAATGTTTATATAATCGTCAATCGATCCTCATTTATAGTCAGTACGTAGTTTCAAAAATTTGAAATTGAAATGATATGTTGTTTATTATTGGTTCAGCTTACTTCACAACTGTTGATTCGTTGTAGAAGTGTTATTCACGAAAAATATTTACTTTCTTCAGCTAACTGTTATTGATTGCTATTACTTGTTGGGCCCTCAAATGCTCATCCTTTCTTAACTTAAATGTTTTCAGCTAAGTGTGAACAACCAGAAGGCTCAGCCAAGAACAAAGGGAAAGGAAAGGTTACTAAATAAGTTGGTGTTATATTATGTAATAGTTTGACTTTATTAGGATAAGGATGATATATATAAATTATCATATAATGAATGTATTAAAGGTTACATACTTGGGATTAGACTCTGATATATATGTAAATTAGGTTTGGTATTTATATTATTGTTATTATTATTAGTATTATTCCGCTTCATAGAAATGGTATCATGAAGCACCGAAGTTTGGGTTTCAAGCACCGAATTTGGGGTGTCACATGAGGTATAATTTACGGTGGGTACTATTTACTCGGGATATTATTTATGAGGTACTATTCACTCCTGAGTATTATTTACGGGTACTATTCACTCGGGTATTATTCACTTTCTGGGGTACTATTCATGATGTACTATTCACAAAATACTATTCATGAAGTACTATTCATGTGGTACTATTCATGAAGTACTATTCATGGGTATTATTCATGAAGTACTATTCATGGGTACTATTCACGATGAAAAGTTGATTCTTTTTCATTCCAAATTATTTTGATACATGAATATTATTTTTGAATTTTACTCCACAATTGATGATCATGTTAACAATTTAGATATTCTTGAAATCTGGATAAATTGAGTTATAAATATTTAATATTTATCCTTTATCTCACTTGATTGATGCTTATATCATTGTCATCATCTTCATGCTTATATGGTAACAAAAAGTCATCTTTGGCTGTAGTGCATAGATGGACTATTGATTATTGGTTTTATGATTGATATCTTTGGTCGAAAGTGCAAAGATGAGCTGGCGATTGATAGCTTTGGCTCGTAGTGCAAAAGATGGACATGTGTATGACATGATTATGATCATTGATGATTGCACGAATATCCTTGGCTCGTGAGTGCATGGATATTTTATGGACGTGATACTAACGAATATCCTCGGGCCGTAGTGCATGAATAATTCGATGATGTGATTTACATGATCATGACCATTAGTTAACAGTTAAAAATGTCTTTGGTCGTAGTGCGTTGACATGCAATTGATTGGTATGATCATGACCATTGGTTTTATAGTTGAATATCTTTGGCCCATAGTGCAAAAAGATAGACAACTTATTGGTATAATCAATGTTATTACACTTGAATGTCTTTATCCTTTGGGGTAAGGATATTGAGTGAACATTCTATTAAGCCTTTGTGGCAAGGAATTACTATTGATTCACATTGTTATAAACATGAATTATGAATTTAACTATAATCTTTGGTGGTTTAGGTGAAGAGAAGTGATGAAAGTTCTCTTTGTCTCGGGTATAACAAAGAACCTGTTAATGGGTATTATAGGATAAAATTGATGATAAACTTTTTAATTCATAGAAGATAGAAGATACCATACTCTACTTGACTATTCTAACGGATAGCTTATTCCGCTGTAGTTGTTGATCTAAAACTTGTTGTCTATTGTATTCTATCAGTTGTTATACTGTTGAAGGCTAAGGATAATTTATTCTGCATTATCTTAGTCATAATATTTCTTACTGGGTTAGTTGAGCTCACCCTTTTTTTCATTCTTCTCTTTAGGAAATGAGAATATAGTTGGGACGAGTCGGGGAATGGAGTGATGGTCCAGGATAAGTGGCTATAGCAGTCCTCACCATTCTATGAAATAGTGTGATAATAATTGTAATAAGGACTTTATTTGAGTTTAAATACTGTCTAGAAGATAATATTCGTGTTAAAACTCTTAGCTTATGTTTTGTCATATTTAACACAACAGTTGTATAATTAAGTTGTAGTCAGTATTCTGCATCATGTATTTGGCTAATTCGAGAATGAGTGATGTATACCTATTTTGGGGGCGCCACGGTTGTGGTTTCTCCAAAGTACTTTTTTATCAAGAGATAATCTTATTCCTTAATGTTTGCTTATTTCTATCTAATATTTGGACAGAATTTCTTCATATGCTAGATTCTTTTCTACTTGAATGGGCTCATACGAAATCACATGTTTGTAGTCGGAGGCTTATGCACTGGACGTTAACACAAAATGTGAAACACGTTGTGAATGTGCTCAAGTTCAGGAGGTAACGCTACTTCGTACGCCACTTCACCGACTCGCCTCAGAATCTCGAACGGTCCTATGAACCTAGGGCTCAACTTGCCCTACTTCCCAAAACGAATCTTCCCTTTCCAAGGAGATACTTTCAGAAATGCATTGCTTCCTAATTCAAAATCTTTCTTCATGCGATGTAAGTCATGAGACTTCTTCAGCGATCTTGTGTCATTACTAGTCGAGCTCTTATCACCTTGATGATTTCTACCATTTGTTGTACCAACTCTGGTCCCAATAGTCGACGTTCTCCAACTTCACCCCAGCATAAGGGCGTTCTACATTTTCTCTCATATAGTGTAACAATCCAGAATTTTAATTGTAATTTTAAATATTTATTGAATTATATAAATATTTATTTGGTGTATTTATTACTAAATAAATATTTGTTTAATTTGATTTGATTATTTATTTGTGAAATAAATAATAAATGTGTGAAGGAAATTTATTATTATGAGGAATATTCTAATTTAATTTAATTATTAAGTTAGAGAATTTATAATGATTAAATAAATTATTATATTATTCAATAAATTATTATTAGAATTAATTAAATTAAGTATGAAAACATAATTAAATAAAGTGTGACAAATAACTATGTTATAAATGTTATAAATGGTTTATTAAAATAAATTAAAGGAGTTTAATTTTGTTTCGCCAAACAAGGCTTAAATATATTAAGTCTTTAATTTTTAAAGAGTTTTGCCAAATAAAGTCTTATTGCTTTTGGATTTCTAATTTTGAATTTAAATAAAATAAATAATATAAATAAAATAATAAATATACTATATTTATAATATATACGTTTCTTTTAGTAACTGATATTGTGTTTAGTAGGGTATTAAAGTTATCTGTTTTATTTTTGTTATGTTTTGGCCATATCAGTTTTCTTTACGCATACTTGGCTAAGTTTGAGAGTTTATAGAGAGTTTGATAGAGCTTGTCAGAGAGAATTGAGAGTGATTGAGAGGAAGCTTAAGGATTTCACGACAATTTAAGTGAGTTTAGCAAGGATTGTTCGACCATTTGAAGGTATATTCACAACCTTGGTATTATATATGTATATACATGTATATGTGTTTTACGGCAAAGACTATATGTTTTGAGAATTCTAACTTTCTGTAAAATAGTGTCATGTAACCTATTTATAGTAATTATGTATAGTTATGATGTTGAAAGTTGTAGTCGGACATGAATGGTATGCTAATTTTAGATGATGAGAGAAAAATAATATCAAGTGTATGTTTTATAAATATTTTCTTATATGGCTTGTGTGTAAGTATCAATTTTGATGGTCAATTTGTATGCTAAGTCATTAAGTTACATCTACATGAACATAATTTTGTAGGATAACAAAATTAGTATGTGATTATTATGCTAATTGTAAAAATTGAACTAAGAATTGATAATTGGGTATGAAATAAAGAGAACTTAGTTCAAAAGAATCAAATTGGTGAATCATTATGATTACAATGTTCACTGTGTCAAGAAATATCAAAAATGGAGTTTTTGGTTTTAAAATATGCTATTCAAGTATTTAATTTTTCTAGAATTATGGTTTAAGTTGTGTTAATTTAGTATTTGTATGCTTGGTGAAGTTTATGAGTAATTTGCATAAGTTATAAATGTTAATTGGTGTTAGAAATTAAGACATAGCTTTGTTTTGTGTTTTGTTTTGGGGTGTTCTCGTAATTTTGAGCCTCAAAGACCAAGTTTCACGCTTGACTTTGAATTTCGCTACCTAACGCTAAATTTTCAAGGCAAATACTAAAAATAGGTTAAAACTTCGCATCAGTCTGTTGAACTTCGCGCCCAAATATGGAATTTCTTGCCTCAAGGTCTTTGGAATTCGCCCCAGCGCCAATCGTGCCTCGTGCAGCCCCGCTCGAAAAGTAGTCTCGATACGGATAGTTTTGACCTCCTCAGTAGTAAATGGCCATAACGTTTTCATACGTAAATCCGATTGAGGTGATTCAAGATGATTCAAAGAGAGGACGAATAGGCCTATAACTTTTATTCTTTAAGGTTTTCAATTTGATATAATTATGATGGGTCAAAATGGACATCTTTAGGACTGTTGTGTATTTGGAGCCATTGAAGGCGTGCGGGATGCGCGAATGCAAGTGCAATCCTTTGTGTGTTAGTATAACTTAATGATAATATGTTGGACATGTAATAGGATGTTGTATCAAGTTGTTAATGTGTATGTGGTGCAATGACATGATCATTTAAGTAGTTGTAATAAAGATAAAAAGTAATGTTCATGAGAAGATGTGATGTTATTTAAACTTAAACTTAGTTAGTAGCTGTACTAAAAGTAAGAAAGCAACTCATGAAGGTAATGTTAGTGTAACTAATGTGTATTGTCAATACATATGGTATGTGTAGGACTTGTGGTGAACGTGAGTAGTGATTGTTTAACCTACGCACGAGGCAAGTTCCCTAACCTTCGCTACTTTATTATTCAGCAAGGTTACTTTTCACTGTTATATTATACTAATGCAATTTTCTATTTCTAATATCTTGTTTAACGATTTATTGTCATGCAAGTTCTTTAACCCTCACTTATTGTTGAGCAAATTAGTTAATCTTTATTTCTATATTCCAATCGAGATTACCTTGGTTATTCAAAGTCTGTAATTTTATTGTAAGAAGTGTGTTTATTCAGTTACTAACAACTGTTGTTTGATTTTTCGTTCTTTAATGTCATTGTATTATCTTACTTTATTGTACCGAACTCTAAGTTGCTTAGCGATTCTTTACCAATTAAACTAATCCTTAGTTGATGAAGGTTCTAAACTCTAAATTACCCTTGAAGTCTACCCAAACCAAACTTCCTTTGGTTTGTTTATGTACTCACACAACTTTGAAAGCATGTTGTCAATGATAAAATTTGTTCAACTTAGAAATTGTTAATACCCTAGCCCTTATTGATTCGTCGATATACCTTGTTCATGAAGATATTATAATCAAACTCTTGAATAGTTATTGTTTCCTATCTGATTCAACCAGTACTTGGTTGATGAGCGTTCTGAAAATCTAGACTTCTTTTGAAGTTAATTCCCAACCAAACTTCATTTGGTTCGTAACTTGATGATCTAAGTCGAGATGAACAACTCTATATCGGGGATTATTTTAGAGCTACTGTAATAGCGTTAAAATGTTTGCGCAATACATAGTACAAAAGGGTCGATCACCTAGAGTACGGGATGATGGTCCATATAGTCGTTTAGACTGTTAAAGGTTACAGTAGAAACACCTATGAACCTAGGACATAGATGATGATTATAGTCTTTTAGACTGTTAAAGGTTAAAGTAGAAATACTTGAAAACCTAGAATAGAGTTTGTGGTCTTGTGACCCTCAGTGTATTCTTTGATGTTGTTATCTATTGTTAACTTAAACGTTCATTATTCCTTTGAACTCATAGCTGTTGAATTAAAGTTTCTTGTTCTGGTAAGAATACTTTACCATTGAAAGCTCAGTTAATTGTCATTCATAAAACGTTGTTGTATATTATCCTTCTTGTGGGCAATTGTTTGCTCACTCTTGCATAAAACAATATGAGATGAAGTTAAGAAATTTGAAGAGCTTTTACAAGTAAAGACAAGGACAAAGTGCTTGATTAGACGCGATTTTATGAAGCTTATGTAATAGATTTAATTATGATCATGTTTTAATTTTTCGCGGATGATTGTAATAAAGGTTAGATGATCTGGGATTTATTTTAGATGGTGTAACCCTTTAATGGGAGATTAATTGTTTAAACTTTTGAGTTTAATTATATCCTTTGTTTATGGGTAGTTAGTTATGATTTATATGGACAAATGAACACCAAATCTCGTGGTGAAGTGCCCTGATTTGGGGGTGTCACAAGTTGGTATCAAAGCTTCAAAGTTATGAACCTTAGGTGGGGAAACCTTAGGCTATAACCTTCTAGGAGATCGAAAATATAGAGGTGATAAACTCTTATCGAGTTTTAAGGAATGAATTGAGGGAAATTCATTGAAGATAAAATGATAAAATACTTTATGTGTTAATGACTTATGTGCTTGCAAGTACTTAGGAGTAGCGATTATTATACACATTAAGTTGTGGGGTTGTTAAAACTTTATCATCGGAATGATCGATGAAGGAAGATAGGATTTGGATCCCGAGAAGTTCATACTGACCGAGTGTGGTTCAGATTGGGAAAGCATATACCGTTGTTTTCTCGTCAGTAGCACTTGGTATGAGCTTGAGATTGAATGCGAGGATAAATTTGGGGTGATAAAGGTGAAAGATGAGAACGAGGAGGGGGAATTCCTCAAATGAAGTGTATGGTCATAACATTGAGTTATAAAAGAAGGTCAAGAAATTAGAAGGTCAAGCCGTAAAGCATCAAGCCACGTTAGCGCAAGAAGATGTCGTGACTCAAGACATTACTGTATAACTTGTAGATGTAGAGAGAGATATTAGCTCAATTTAATATTAAAGAGGATAGTTATTAGTCGGGAATGAGATTGCACAGAATGATCGGGAAAAGAAGTCAAGAAAGCGCATGAGAGTCAAGACACGAGGGTGAAGGCTTCTAAACGCATAGATCGTGTTGAAGACAAGTTGAAGAAGGCCAAACGAATGATGGAACTTAGAATTTAGTATTCTATTTTCTATATAGGTTGAGATTTATTTTTGGTATGTGATAGATCGTCAATGGTTCAGATCATGGAGCAAGAGCGCAATAAATTTATGCAATGTGGAATGTTCTTGTAGATTGCAAGAAAAATATTAAGATTATTTATAAATCACGATGAAAATTAATAAAATGTAAATCCTAACTTTTGGAAATAAATAGTGGGATATGATGGAGTAATCCTAAAACTTAATTATTACAGGATAAATTATATAAATAGCAGTGAGGATATTTTGTGATGTGGTGATGTAATAAATGAATAAATACATCATTGTTTATTAAGATATATTATATGTTGTCTATAAGTGGTTGAGATAAGCTTGAAAGTTTTAATGTGTGGATGAACGATGATCTAATAGTTCAAGTTTTAAATAGTAAGATGTCGCCTAGAAGAAGACAACAACGCCAACAGAGACCCAAGGAATATGCATACAATAGGAAGCTAACACAAATCCAAAGGCTATAATGGTGAATTTTCCGGTGGGAGCACCGCAAATCAACTGAATTTCTGGCTATACAATCAAATCTCGATGTTCCAACCAAATTCATTCACAATAGAGCTCGAAAGAACGATTGATGTAGACGGGGAAGGTAATACGCTGGCATACAATCAAGAGCAGAGGGGAAGGAAGAGTGCAGATGATAAGGTAGTTGATAGTTATACCGGTAACACCTGGAAAAGAAAGTGGGACAATAATATTAACACTGAAAATCAGCAAGGGAAGGAAAAGAAGAAGGTGGAGGCATGTAGCAATCTGAAGAAGAGAAACATGTAGGTGGTTGTATGAAGGGAAAAAGGGTCTGCTTTAATTGTGGTTTGAAGGGACACATTGCACCAAAGTGTTCAAGACCAAGGAAGGGAGCCTGCTTCACGTGTGGATCGAAGGAGCACTTGGCTTGAGAGTACCCAAAGAAAGCGATAGGAAAACAAGTGGAAACAAAGGGGGAAGTGGCAAAATGTTTATCGTGGAATTAGCTCCACCGAGTTAACCAACTGAACAATCATCCAACATGAAGATCCAGGACACAATGCAAGGTATGGTTCTGATCAGTTATCTATATGGCTGCGAGTTAATTAATTCAAGTGCCACTTGATAATTTTGCCTGATGAATTCGTTTAGAAACTAGATTCGCTTCGGGAAGAGTTAGACTATTCCCTAAATATGGAAAGTGTGAATATTGATTCTTTTAAGTTGATTTGTAGAATTTCTCAGATTGGAATTAATATAGCACCGTGATGTCTCTACCAGATAATACAGAATGTTATGTCAGATAGCGACACATCCTATAATATACTAGTGTGTGTGTGTTTAGCAACGAGGTGGTCATTTCTTTTGTATCACGTCATTTAAAATTTTTATGTGAAAGGATATCCACTCACGATTTAGATTAGAAGTATTAGTGGTTGCCCTGAGGATTTAACGATATTACTTTTGGATAGTAGTGTGAGATATAAACAAACCATAAGTGTCTAAAGTATATAGTGGTATTTAAGCGTGCGTTGAAGTGATAGTAGGAGTTGATCAAGGATCGTGAATGCAAAATCCTAAATGATCATGGTTGCCTTACGCCTTAAGAAAAAAAAAAGTAGTAGTTATTCTTGTTAATCGTAAGTAAGATAGGTTCATAATAGAAATGACTAATTTGTGGTAGGAGGTAAGATATATGAAAAGTCGAGGAGAAGTTATTCGGATGGAAAACCGCATAACTTTGTTGGATAGAGTAAAGGAGGAGTAGCTCCAAGATGAAGTTGTCAAATTCATAATCGATCATCAAGGATAGTTGAAAGTAGAAGGAAGAAATTTGGTTTCGCTTAATATCAGGAATTGAAAAAGGAAGTTTTGCATAAAATTTATATGTTAAATTAACTAGAAGCATTAAAATATATATATTGCCTTCGATAATACTATTGGTGGCAAGATATGGTGATAGATTCTATGGTATGTCGAACTTAGCATATTACCCATCGAACAAATGTGTGAAGTTGTATGTTAACGAAATTGTTTCAAGACACGGTGTTCGGGGTTAATTGTGTCGAACCAAGATTCGCGATTCACATCGAATTTTCAAAAGGGTTTGCAAGAACGTGCGGAACATAATTAGAAATAAGTATGTCATATCGATTGAAAATCAACTGCTGAACTAAAAGGAAATCCAGACATCGTAAGGCGTGTTGAGAGCACGAGAAGTTTTCGATAATGTCATTCGAGGAATCCGCATTGAGCAAGTTATAGGCAAGTTAAAAATAATTTAAGAGTAAGGTAATGTTAGATGGGATTTCAATTGAGGGCTCATATGGTGATTAAGTTATACAAACCTTTGTATGGCAAGGAGATTTTGTGCATATACTTGGTTTATCACATTTATAATCATTGAAATATCTCAGATCGCTTATCAATGGATGTGTGGTGGAAAGGTGATTCTTTTCTCATGTATATATTTGATAGTTAGAGGTTGTTAAGATTAGGTTAGATGATATTAAGATTAGGTTCGGTTCTTAAAACTAAAACATATGGTAAGTTCGTGACTCATAATCATATGGTATGTTTTGAAACCCTTAACGTAATGGACGCCTATGGTCCGACTAGGATAAGTTCCTAAACTCATATGATTATGGCAAGTTATTGAATTTCCAATGTGTGGTAAGTTTGATGAACTATTTTGGGTATAATCTGGTTATATGGGCGTAGGAAGCATTGATGAAGTTGAAAAGATGGTTTTGAGGTAGCCTTACCTCTATGGTTAGAGCGCATTTGTAATGTTTTTCATGTTTCAAAGTTGATATGATCGAACAAGCTCGATCGCAATCATGTGACCAAGTACTAATCGTTATGGTTGTTTTACTAGGAAATTACTATCCAAGAGTCGACAAAAAGAACAAATGCTCGTGGATAAGGTAATACCTTCCGTGAAGGTGATATGGAGGAACCACGTCGAAGATGCTACGGGAACTCGGGAATCGATATGATGAAAAATTACCCTGAGTTATTTGTTTAATCTGTGTCTTCGATTTTGGGGACATAATCTTTATAAGTAGGGAAGAATGTGACGAATGATTTATTTGAGTTGTGATTCTCGGGGACGTAATCCTTTAAGGAGGGAATGATGTAACAATCTAGAATTTTAATTGTAATTTTAAATATTTATTCAATTATATAAATATTTAATTGGTGTATTTATTGCTAAATAAATATTTGTTTAATTTGATTTGATTATTTATTTGTGAAATAAATAATAAATGTGTGAAGGAAATTTATTATTATGAGGAATATTCTAATTTAATTTAATTATTAAGTTAGAGAATTTATAATGATTAAATAAATTATTATATTATTCAATAAATTGTTATTAGAATTAATTAAATTAAGCATGAAAACTTAATTAAATAAAGTGTGACAAACAACTATGTTATAAATGTTATAAATGGTTTATTAAAATAAATTAAAGGAGTTTAATTTTGTTTTGCCAAACAAGGCTTAAATATATTAAGTCTTTAATTTTTAAAGAGATTTGCCAAACAAAGCCTTATTGCTTTTGAATTTCTAATTTTTGAATTTAAATAAAATAAATAATATAAATAAAATAAATAAAATAATAAATATACTATATTTATAATATATACGTTTCTTTTAGTAACTGATATTGTGTTTAGTAGGTATTAAAGTTATCAGTTTTATTTTTGTTATGTTTGGCCATATCAGTTTTCTTTACGCATACTTGGCTAAGTCTGAGAGTTTAGAGAGAGTTTGATAGAGCTTATCGGAGAGAATTGAGAGTGATTGAGAGGAAGCTTAAGGATTTCACGACAATTCAGGTGAGTTTAGCAAGGATTGTTCGACCATTTGAAGGTATGTTCACAACCTTGGTATTATATATGTATATACATGTATACGTGTTTTACTAAGAAAGAATATATGTTTTGAGAATTCTAGCTTTCTATAAATTAGTGTCATGTAACCTGCTTATGGTAATTATGTATAGTTATGATGTTGAAAGTTGTAGTCAGACATGAATGGTATGCTAATTTCAGATGATAGTAGAAAAATAATATCAGTGTATGTTTCTATGAATATTTTCTTATCTGACTTGTGTAAGTATCAATTTTGATGGTTAATTTGTATGCTAAGCTGTTAATTAAGTCTTGTATATATTAGTTCATTAAGAAATGAGCATAATGCAATTTGAACGAAACAATTTGGGCAAGTATAGAGATTACACTGATTACATCTACATGAACATGATTTTGTAGGATAACAAAATTAGTATGTGATTGTATGCTAATTGTAAAAAATTGAACTAAGAATTGTTAATTGGGTATGAAATAAAGAGAACTTAGTTCAAAAGAATCAAATTGGTGTATCATTATGATTACAATGTTCACTGTGTCAAGAAATATCAAAAATAGAGTTTTTGGTTTTAAAATATGCTTTTCAAGTATTTAATTTTTCTAGAATTATGGTTTAAGATGTGTTAATTTAGTATTTGTATGGTTGGTGAAGTTTATGTGTAATTTTCATAAGTTATACATGTTAATTGGTGTTAGAAATTAAGACATAGCTTTGTTCTGTGTTTTGTTTTGGGGTGTTGTTCAGAATTTTGAGCCTCTCAGCCAAGTTTTATGCCTTCACTTTTGAATTTCGCTACCTAACGCCATACATTTCGCTACCAACGCCAAATTTCTAACCTCAATACAAAAATAGGTTGAACTTCGCATACCAAATATTGAAGATTGCGCCCAAGCATTGGAATTCGCGCTAACGCCATGCTCGGAAAAAGTAAAGTAGATCGGCCTGACAGCTTTTGACCTCCTGTAGTAAAATGACCATAACGTTTTCATACGAACTCTGATTGAGGTGATTCAAGATGATTCAGAAAGAGGATGAATAGGTCTATAACCTTTATTCTTTAAGGTTTTCAATTTGATATCATTATGAAGGGTCAAAATGGACATCTTTAGGACAGTTGTGTATTTGGAGCCATTCGCAGTGCGTCGGGACGCGTGAATACAAGTGCAATCCTTTGTGTGTTAGTATAACTTAATGATAACATGTTGGACATGTAATAGGATGTTGTATCAAGTTGTTAATGTATATGTGGTGTAATGACATGATCATTTAAGTAGTTGTAATAAAGCTAAAAAGTAATGTTCATGAAAAGATGTGATGTTATTTAAACTTAAACTTAGTTAGTAGCTATACTAAAAGTAAGAAAGCAACTCATGAAGGTAATGTTAGTGTAACTAATGCGTATTGTCAATACATATGGTATGTGTAGGACTTCAGGTGAACGTGAGTAGTGATTGTTTAACCTACGCACGAGGCAAGTTCCCTAACCTTCGCTACTTTATTATTCAGCAAGGTTACTTTTCACTGTTATATTATACTTATGCAAATTCTCTATTTCTAATCTCTTGTTTAACGATTTATTGTCATGCAAGTTCTTTAACCCTCACTTATTGTTGAGCAAGTTAGTTAATCTTTGTTTCTATATTCCAATCGAGATTACCTTGGTTATTCAAAGTCTGTAATTTTATTGTAAGAAGTGTGTTTATTCAGCTACTAACAACTATTGTTTGATTTTCGTTCTTCAATGTCACTGTACTATCTTACATTATTGTACCGAACTCTAAGTTGCTTAGCGATTCTTTACCAATTCAACTAATCCTTAGTTAATGAAGGTTCTAAATTCTAAATTACCCTTGAAGTCTACCCAAACCAAACTTCCTTTGGTTTGTTTATGTACTCACACAACTTTGAAAGCATGGTGTCAATGATAACATTTGTTCAACTTAGAAATTGTTAATACTCTAGCCCTTATTGATTCGTCGATATACTTTGTTCATGAAGATATTATAATAAAACCCTTGAATAGTTATTGGTTCCTATCTGATTCAATCAGTACTTGGTTAATGAGCGTTTTAAAATCTAGACTTCCTTTGAAGTTAATTCCCAACCAAACTTCCTTTGATTCGGAACCTGATAATCTAAGCTGAGATGAACAACCCTATATCAGGGGATTATTTTAGAGCTATGCAATAACGTTAAAATGTTTGCATAATACATAGTAGTAAAAGGATCGATCACCGGAGTGAGGGATGATGGTCCATATAAGTCGTTTAAATTGTTAAAGGTTACAGTAGAAACACCTGTGAACCTAGGACATAGATGATGATTATAGTCTTTTAGACTATTAAAGGTTAAAGTAGAAATATTGAAAACCTAGAATAGAGTTCGTGGTCTTGTGACCCTCAGTGTATTCTTTGATGTTGTTAGCACCCTATTTATAGGAAAATGCTTATAACACCAAAGTAGAAAATTTAATATAACATTAATATTTATAAAATAAGTCATACTCAAACTTGGAAAATCTATTTCAGCACATTTACCTCATAAGTGGGGCACACCAACCTTAACAAAAATGTTTTTATTAAAAAATATTTAAAACTTCAAAATTAATTGATCTCAGAACTTAGGAACTTCAATAATTCATAATAAATAGCCCTTTTATCAGAAAAATTCAAACCTCATGTCTTTTCCATAGGAAATTCCATTCTCTACAACTTTGTAAGTTTATGTTTTTCGAAATTCCAAACAGAAATTAACCGAAATCCACAAACGGACAATTTTACAAGCTATAATCAAATTTCAGTCAAGAAATGAGCCCACATATATGTTTAACATGCTTTAAACAACTTTTGCAACAAAAATACTCTTCCTCCTCACATATTCATATATCCCACATTCATTGTAAAAATATCACCATTATTATATTATTAAAATATAATAATATATTTAAATGAATTATTTTATCAAAAAAGATAAAATATCAATTTTTCAACAATTGTCACTTTAAAATTTTCTCCATCTATATCCACATAAAATGAATATTTTCCTTATCATATAAATCAATAATTAATTATTTACAAATAATATTATGTAATCACAATATCGACAAACGGTGCCTGTTCCTGTGAAAGAGGAGGCTTTCCAATAAGGATTTCTCCTTATTGGCGTGCAATTAGGTGACCAAACCTCTCCTTAGACAGAACTTTCTAGACATTGCCAATAATGCTATCTAATAATATTATTCAAATAATATGAATTATTGATCTGATAATGAAAATTTTGTGCATTGACAATTATTAAAACAATAATAATATAAAATATCAATGTAGCAATTATTGAATCAATAAAATATAATATTGAATAGTAATTCATCGTAACAATTATTGAGTAGTGCCTTCTTCGACGTAAGAATCAATAATTGGTGCAATCCGGTGTCTTCTTGTGTTTTAACCCACCGAATATTTCAACAAGATATTAATTGGTAATAACTACTACCGTTATTTATAAACAACTTATATTTGTCGTTTTCTTCATCCAATCACTTTTTGTTATGGGGCCCACACAAGGCTGCGCGTTGTACGAATATTCCCCGACAGTAAGAATATTCCACGACTAAACAAATATTCCCCGACAACAATGAATATCTTATAACCACTTGCTTATTTAAAATATTTGCGCATTTTACCCATAACTAACCACATTAATCAAATCAACCTTTACTATTTCAAAATAATAAATAGAGGAAATTTAATTTCGTTTATAATAAGTTGGGGTCTTATAGTTATGTTCGATTTTATTTCATTTTATAGTCTATAAGCTCAAGAACATAAGTCGTTACCATGTTCGGATTTTCCAACTTCGTGTCCTTCATAAGTTTTTGAGCAAAACTTTATTATTTTCAATTTATATAATTGTATAGTAGAAATGTCAAGAACACAAGTCGTTACCATGTTTGGATTTTTCCAACTCCGTGTTTCTTCATGTGTTCTTCATCAAATCTAATATTATTTAAGTTTATGTTATTTCTTTTATAAAATTTTATAATCACCTATGCAAGCCGTTATAATGCCCAAAATATTTTAATTATGAAAACCAAAAGCTCAAGAACATAAGTCGTTACCATGTTAGATTTTTCGTTCTTCGTGTTCTTCGCGTTCTTCGTATATTCCTGAGCAAAAGTCATAAATTTTACATAAGTAGGTTTATGATTTTATTATTTTTATGTTATGATATGTTATTAAGTGTTAGAACATGTTATCCTAGCAAATTAATGCTCGTAGTATCATGTTTTACTAAATGAAAAGAAGAATTGTGAACCAAAATCACAATTCTGACATTTCTGTCCATTTTCTGAAATTTTAAAATGGTAATATGCTTTTGAATGATTAATAAAGTTGTAGATATGGAAGTTAGGAGCGCGTAGGCGCAAGAATCACCCAAAAATGTTTTAAAACGAAAACGTTATGGCAATTTCCGTAGAGGACGTCAAAGCTGAAAATTTCTTGGAGACTCTCTAATTTAAGGGCTTAATAGAGATAGGTGTTAAGAAACTTATATCACCTATGAAAATAGTTAAGTTAATTTATTATATAACATATAAAGTTATATAAAATGATGAATCTAATCGCTTATTCACTATATGATTGTGTAGGGTTATTTTAACAAGGTTACGCTTATAGTTTAGTGTACTAAACATCAAGGAAAGTTTCCTAAACCCTAAACTTATTTCTTCATTATGAAAGTCTTCTAACCTATCTTGTTATTTATACAAGTTCTTGAACCCTGTGTATTCGTTAAACAAGATTACAATCTTGAATTGCTTTTGATATGTTATACCAAACTTAAACTTGAATTGCCAATTGTTGTAAAGTTATTGCTATAGTATCAACATAACTCAAAAATGAATTGTTTATTCATATGATATTGTTTATTGAGCATAAACTGTTGTGTCAAACCAAATTGTTTTAGTAAGACATCCTATACTGAAGTTGGGTATCCCGTAAGGGATCGAGATATGGTCAATGAATATATTGATACTAATGTTAAAGTGCGTTTGAGCCTTTGGTAGGATGAGATGCATACTCCTAAGATGTTGAATGGGCTGATCCCCTATCTCATATCTAAACAAAATTTCTAATTTTGTGTGACTGACAGAAATAAAGAAAAATTCCAGAAATGGTTGAAATAAATAGGAATCCAGAAATGGTAACAACTATCAGTCGGAATTTGAATTGTTGTATTTCTTCAAATCATATATTGTTATAAATACAAAACTTGTTGAGCATGTCATAGCTCACCCTTGCAAATTATTCCCTTTGTAGTTTTAAATGGTAATCCTGGAACATATGGAGTAGATAAAGGGAAGCGTCCCTACATAGATTAGATTATATTCTTGTCTGTTTGAATACCTTGTAATAAGAACTCGTTATGAGAATCATGTAATCGAATCATAATATTATGATATATATATATAAATATATATAACATCTTTTAATTTTGCAACCGTGTTTTCTTACAATATAGATGTAAAATTAGACTTCTTCGAATCTAGTTGAGATCCTTTGGAACTATTTATCCGAGTGAGGGTATTAATAGCATGGACTGTTCATGTTGTTATTGATACTGGATTTTGGATAGATAGTTACTATCGATCTGATAGTATAAATTCACTTGGCATGACTATACATCCGGGTGAGGGTATTGGTAATATGGATTGTTCATGTTATTCTTTGGTACTCTGAATTTTGGATAGATAGACTCTAGTCACGAGATCTGTTCATATATCCAGTGAGGTATCCAAACACACTAATAGTTCTCTTGAGAACCCGACATACATATGGGATCTTGTGACTTTTGGATATATGGGAATTATATCCGATAGACCCTTTATTTAATGTAATCTTGTAATCGATACCATGGGTGTATAGATTTAAATGCATTATATTAATTGATTAGTCGTGAGCACCACATCGGATCAATCATGGACATTATAGATTTGGGGGCATAATAGAAAATGACTTATAAAAGCAACCTTTGGGCTTTACATAGCCATGGTTGGCCACAGGTCCACCTGCGGCTATTGCAGGTGTACCTGCGGAACTCCTACATGGGTCCCACACCTCTGGCTCACTCCAGTTAGAGTTGCAAAGGAGGTCTCACAAGCTGAAAAGGCCAAATCAGGAATAAAAATGCTACGCGATTGAGCGGAATAGCCTGGAATCCTGGCTTCTTACGAGTCAGAGTTAAACTCCCATCGTCTCACCGGTATTCGCTTTGAATGCGTGGTATACTATACCGATGAGCTCACTTTCCCAAATCATGCTCAAGCAATACCCCACAATGGTCCGATGTCGCCATCAGCAGGTCACAACCCTAAACCTTTCGACGGGGTTATAACGCCAAGACCGCGAATCGATAAAGTATCCTCATGGGGTCACAACGCACTTTTTACAAGCATCCACGTATCCCGATTGGGGTTTCTGACGACATTCTCAACCATTGATACACACATCGATTGAAGGTCAAGCGACCTTGACGTCATGTTAGCCAATGGCAAGTAAACCCATCAAGCAACTTGTCCACGTATCCCCGACGGGGGTTACAATGCAATGCGACCATTGACACATACATCAATGAAGGTCAAGCAACCTTGATAATGCACCCAGTAAGGATCTATCCGGTGATACACACATCAACAAAGGTCGGGCAACACTGACGACAATCGACTGTTGGCAGTAACGCCGACAGGATGAGGTAATATGTTATACACATCCTCAAACAGACAAAGCTTTATCCCCACAGATCTCTTATACACAAGAGGTACCTCTATGGAATATAAGCTAATGTCTAAGATTCAAGACTTTGGTGATAGCCCCAACATCAACATCCTTGAAGACTTGGATCGCATGTCCAAGTCATCAGCGATTGTCATCCGGCCAGGATTACCAGGAACCGATAGTCATTGTCATCATCGCATCATACATTTGCATCATCATGTCTTTGTCAGATAGCATCATATTTATATTGCTTGCATTTCAAGTGTCTAGGATTCTTTATCCTATCCATGCCTTGCATTGCATGAATATGATAAAGAGGGGCATCTGTAGACACTCGAAATTTTTTGCACGCTTGTTACTGACATTGCAGGAGGGCAGATTCATCTTTCAGAGATAACCCAAAAGACAACTCACATCCATTAGGATACTCCAGGAGATCGGATCTCAAAACCCGGGACACACACCGGGAACTTCATTTCCAATCCCGGAACACACACCAGAAGGATTATTTCCAACCTCGGAGATAACCCCGAGTTTCGTCCTTGGAGATAACCCCAAGGAATGCTGTCGCATTTTCGCGATAACTCCAAAAATACTTATTTCAAATGTATGCTATTAGCTTCAATCTCAGCTCTCCTGCCGAGGCACTCATACCTTAGACCCGGAGCTAACACTGGTCAGACAGGCACTCTCACAAGATGACATTGCGGCATACAAACAAGTAGTCCAATCTCAGATGTAACCTTGAAAACGTCTGCTTTCAACTCAAACCGGCGATAACCCCGGCGAAGAGTCAAACGTCATTTTTCCACCTCAACACCTGCGCGTCATCTCAACATTTCATACATACATAAATTCGACAATATCCCACAAGAACCGAGGAGTTACAATCCCAAGTGACTATTACGCGTGGCAGCACACCGGATAGAATTTGAAGCTTGAAGACTATGGGCATGGTCCCCTCTTCCTGACTTCGTACAACCTCTAATCCATGTCATTGCGTAACTCTTGACACAAGCGGTCCGTAGAAGGTCACGTATACCTCGTTCAAATTCTCGGATTGAAGTTCCGCAAGTTCGAGCGGACATTACACTGCACAAGTGCATGTACTTCGAGACGACGGGACCCGCGAAGCCCGGGGACACCTCAACCACGGTACACATGTGCGGTGCATGGCAGGTACACTACTAGTAGTACATCTCGCCGCGCGCAGTACATCATGGCCATCGGCCTATAAATATAGACCTTGGGTTGACCATTTTGAGGAGAGAAAAAGAGAGAAAAGCGAGGAAGCCACTGTCTAATTTGCTCTCATACACCCATATTGAGTGTTTCTCTCATCATTAGGCCGATATATAGCTATATATTTATCCGTGGAGCTGAGTGTTTATCCATATAAAGTCATAGAAGTCTACATTGGCAGCCCACTGTAAGCCTTCTTACATTCTATAAAGCCTTTTTCTTCATATTTGCACACACTGTTATACACATTGAGAGTCGTGTTGTGTGCGTATGCCCGAACTTCGGTCCGTGGCTTTCATTTCTGTCTTTAAATATATATACTTATATATGTATATATTTTATATATGGACTAACATTATCAAGTTATGCCTCGATTGAGCCTAGACTTATGTCTGGAGCGTTTATTTGCTTATATATATATATATATATATATATATACCTATACATATATAATCGTTGTCGGATATATCTGATGAGCCTGGATTTTATATCAAGAAGCATTTACCCGCTTATATATATATGCGTATATATATAATTGTTGTTGGACATATCCGATGAGCTTGGATTTACATCCATATGCGTTTATTGCTTTTTATATATATATATATATATATATATATATTTACATTTCTGTCAGGCCTGGAGTTTACTCCGTGGCCTCTTATAGCTTTATTTACATTTTGTCTCGCTTAGAGTTTACTTCGTGGCGGTTGATTGCTTTTCTGACTTTCTTTACATTTCGTCCCACCAGAGTTTACCGTGGTGGTTGATCATGTCCATATATATATATTTACCGCTTTTATATATTTACATTCCGATCCCCCATGGAATTGCGTCGTGGTGGTTGATCGTATGCGTATATATATATATTTTAGCTTTTATATATATAAGCGCCATCGCTTTCCATACTGGCTGCAGTATCATATGAGCTAGGAATGATGTGATCACTGATTTAGTCTCATGAATCTAGATCGGGTTCCATGATGGACATTTTTCAGTTTGTAGCGACTTGTACATTATTCTGAGGTATGCAATTTCCATGGAAGGATGTCATGCCCATGAGGAGTTCGACAGCTCACAGATATTATTTTCTCAAGATGCTTCGCATCTCGAAAAAAAGCAAATGTAGAACATTTTAATAATAAAATGGAAGTATCAAAGGCCTCAATTACTATTGAGCACAGGGTTTGAAAAACCTCTTTTTACAAACTTCATTGCTACATCTGGTTAAAAATGAATTTTTCTATAAATTCAAACCCTTTGTATATAGGTGCGAACGAGGCCTCACACTATTGTCAAATAATTGCACATTGATCCACACACACACACACACACATTCATACAACATTTTCTTGAAAAGTGGTGGTCACCATGGCAACACGGATGTCGAGGAGTGCCTAACACCTTCCCTCAGCATAATCAAGCCCCCAAACTCAAATGAATCTCGGTTTCACAAACCCGTTTAGCAGTGTCATATCACTGGGTCAATGTGCAAACCTTTTCGGTTGCGTTGGTGAAACCAGTTAAAAACATCAACTGGTGACTCTTAAAGTCAAATCGTCGACATTATACATGTCAGACCTTTTTCACTTGTTTTTTTAAACAAATCTCACATTAACATGAGAACACCAAAGAACAAGTAATGAAAAGGGACATCTAAAAATCTCGACGTCGACACTAGGATTTTGTAATTAGGGCTAAAATAGAAATTTTAGTTTCTAAAAATGTGAATTAGGGTTTCCTAATTAAATTAGGTTTTGTAGAGCCCCCAAATCCGGGTATCTTCTAACCCGACAGATGGTGCTATACTGTACAAACATTCATACATTCATTCAATTGAAAAGCCTCAAAAGAACGAATATCTCTTATATATAATCAAAATAATATTTACATTCTCCCAAGTTCTAAACCCATTACAAAGGTTCTTTGTCATAATATCAATTACATTATAACATTAAACCTATCTTTATTACATGTATACCTTAACGATCTACCTTAGCTTTTCCTTTATCCTTATTCGATCCTTTGGGACATTAAGACTTTAATTTGCATTCATATGGTTCAAGCAAGAGTGAGCATAACTAGCTCAAAGCAAGTATGACAATTTCAATAAACAACGTGCTTGACACATAAGAATCAGATATCTTCAATAACTGAACAATAGTTATGAAGTACTATTGATGATTCAAAATAGCACTTCATCTTTCTTTCAAAATGTTTTACAATAATAACAATATTCAGTAAAACATTCACTCTGGTCAAAGACCTTGAGCATTTCATTCTTCTTTGAAAAGGACAACCCGGAACTAAGTTCATAAGCCTGGTATTACTTACGAGCACTTCTAGGTGATCAACCTATTGTACTCTATGTTGATCAACACTACATTCATTAAACGTATGTACGTTTAATTGTGGCAACCTCACGCGTCTCGCTGCTTATCGACAAAACATTTGTTTAACATTTCAGTCTTCTTTTGAAAACCATAACAAGTAGTTGACAAAAGATAACAACATTTGATAACAAGTGAATAGATTATCAATAATCCACTCAATATATCAAGTCTAGCCAAAAGAATTGGCTTTAACTTCATTGTACATCAATTCATGCGTAAGGATACTTGAACTTCAAAAACTTGTTGATTGAACTCGAGACAAGAGTTAGAATACTTGCCTTTTAGTATCCGCTACGGTATAATTACTTTATGATTGAATCTTTCAAGTTTCTACAACACATGATCACATAATGCCTCATATTAGGTCATATATAATCAAGTATGTATATATGACTATCTTACCTTCATCTCAATCTAATTGTGTATTAGATTCATTTACTATCCATTTTTACTTATCATTAAACTTGCATTCATAATTGACTAGGTTATCTCAACCTTTATACAACATCCTTAAGGTTTAACATAGTTTTAACAATGTTACTTTATGTTCCTTAAAGTAGGTTTACTTATGAAATCAATCACCTTCCTTTCTTTGTACTTATAAACATTCATCACCATCTTTTTTGTTCTAAGGTTTTGGCCATGCTTGGCCAATCATAAGCTTACATCTCGCTTGCATCGCGGCATGAAGTTAATGGAGAGGTCTGGACTTGGACTTTACTTGAGTTCATTCAGTTCACTTCAAGTAGCCGCCTCTCATAAAGAGGTCACATCATGTATGCCATGATATGCCATCATTTATACTATGGTTCGCAACTGCGAAGATGAGTTTCAGTGTGCTCAGACATCATTATTGCAATCAAGGGCGCCACTCAAATGGTTTAGGGTTGGCGCCATGGCCAACTCAGGCACCGTAAAATTTTACAAACTTAAAATTTTGTGAACTTCCTGACGCATAATTCCTTCATTATAAGTCCGAATTGGCTCGTTCAAAGCCCTACGGTTCATAATTTACGTACTCTATGCGCTCATGCAAGAATTTTATCTATTTGATTTTGTTTGCTAAAAATTAACCTATTGGTTCATTTTTAGCGTAAACGATAAACGTTAAATCAACGTTCAATGCTCATTTCTTCGTTATAAGTCGAATTCGGTCATTTTTGAGTCCGCAACTCTAGAATGCCAAATATGACTTGTCTCCATCAAAACCAACATTTCCGAGTTCAAACACAAAATTTGACTTCTAATCCGGAATTTAATGAATTCGACGATTATCATCCAATCGTGCAATTTCTAAGAAAATCTTCATTACTTATAATTTGTTCATTACTTCAAATGCATTCAATTTATTCTATGAACATCTCAACATATACTTAATACAACAACTTATATTCATTATTGAATTTTGACTTATTCCTTCATGAGCTTATAACTTATTAAATTATAAACTACTTTTAGATTCATTGTTCATAACTTATAAAAGTTAAAGTCTTTTAATCATCATACTTATATGTTCTTAACATATAATAGCATTCATGTTTACATGATACAAATTATTATAAACCCTTAACTTTTCATACTAACATTCAAGGTTAACTTATAACAAGTTCCTAACTTTAATAAGTTTAAATGACTTATTTCCAACTTATGTGACTTAAGTTCATTGCTTACTCATTCTTCTTACTTCTTAACACTCATATTCCTTAATCCAACTTTTCTTATCAACCTATCATGATAGAGATAGAAGATAATTTGGATAAGAAGTCTTACTCTTGAAGTATTTGCAAAGTAGTCTTCTTCTTCTTCTTCTTCTTGCTTATGAAAGTAACTTATTTGTAACTTAATCTCCCTAACACTTAAGCACTTTGCAATAGTTTGGATTGTTTGAACAAGTGTTAAATGGCTAGAAAGCCTTCTCTATTTATAGAACTCACAAGGTTAGGGTAATTTAGTCATTAAATCACCCACCTCCTTAAGCCACCTCCTTACTATTCATTACTTGCTTAGCACAAATCCTATCCTTTGCTTGGTCATTACTCCTAACACTTTGTCATTTCATTAACTTGGTCACCACATTAACTTGGTCACCACACATAAAACTTGGTTACCAAGAGTAACTATATTAATATGGTTTTCCCCATGGTTTAATCAACCCATTGGACTCTAGCTTGGGCTTAACTTAACTTAACCTTTGGGCTTTGCATTAACAAACACTAGCTTGTTAATTAATTCAATAGTTGGGCCTCACACTTAATTCACTTGGGCTTGTACCAATTATAACCAATCTTCCAAGTCCATTCTCATTACTCAATACATATACAAATAGTTTATGTATCATTCTCGTATTTAACTTGTATATAATTTATTATGTACAATAATCCATCATTCGTCCAAACTCGTATAATACTTCGTATTATACTCATTCTCATTACCTTGTACAATACATAAGTATCATACAATTATTACTTACATAATAATACTTCGCTTTCCTTAATATTCATAAATTAAGTCCGCAAGCGAAATATTACATTTTCCATAACTAGATTATTATTACATAATCCGTCTTACCTTGATATTCTATCATTACTTATTTTTCGGAAATTCAAAAATAATTCCCGAGCAAATACCGATGAATAGTGTTTTTTGGAAAATTTCTCAGAAAACTTTTATTTTCATCTTGGAAATTCAAACACTTTAATTCCTTCACATAGATAAAATACAACGACATTCCAACATCAATAGGTTATAAAATGACAACCATCTTGATATCACACAGAATATAATTTTATTATTATTTAATTTAATAAAATTATTTTACAATAAAATTCAAATTTCTAGGTCGTTACATCCTTCCCCCCCTTATAAAGATTTTGTCCCCAGAATCTCGTCTTACTTTAATCAAATATATGAGGAAAATTTTTCTTCATCTTTTCTTCTAATTCCCACGTTGCTTCTTCGGCATCGTAGTTCTTCCATAATACCTTTACTGATGGTATTACTTTGTTCCGCAAAACTTGTTCCTTTCTATCGATAATTTGAATCGGCAATTCTTCATACGTTAAGTCCTTCTCAATATGAATCGGCTCATATTCAATTACATGCTTATAATCGGGCTTATAAGGACGTAATACAGATACGTGGAACACGTTATGTATTCTTTCTAGTTCTGGAGGTAATGTTATCACATTGGCTACCTCTCCCATCCGTTTTAATACTTCAAAAGGTCCTATAAATCTTGGACTTAACTTTCTTTTCTTTCCAAAGCGATCTTTCCTTTCTAGGAGATACCTTTACAAAACACATACTGAGCCTACTTCAAACTCTCGATTTAATCTATGCGAGTCCGCATATTTCTTTCTGTTCATTCTCCGAGTCAGAATCACAAGACGATCCGATTAAACTTTATTACATCCGCTATCTTCTCGCACCAATTTCGGTCCTAACATCCCGTTCTCCCCACTTCATCCCAATACAATGGTGTTCTCGCACCTTCTTCCGCATAAAGCTTTATAATATATGCATGCCTATGCTTACATGATAAACTGTTGTTATACGCAAACTCTACAAGTGGTAGGTGATCATCCCAACTACCCTTGAAATCCATGACGCAAGACCTCAACATGTCTTCTAACATCCGAATTGTCCTCTCGCGCTCGCCCATCAATTTGTGGATGATACGATGTACTTAACTTCATCGTGTTCCTAATCGTTTGCAAACTTCTCCAAAAGTTCGATGTAAATCGTGGATCACGATCGACACACAATCGACATCGGTACTCCATGTCTGGAAATAATTTCCTTAACATAAAGTTTAGCTAACTGGTCTAAGTTATACTTGACCCTAATTGGTAAGAAGTGAGCCAATTTCGTCAACCGGTCCACTATTACCCAAATTGAATCATACCCTTTTGCCGTTGTCGGAAGTCCCACCACGAAGTCCATCGCGATATGCTCCCACTTCCATTCTGGAATCTCCAATGACTGTAACAAGCCACTGGGTTGTTGATGCTCGACCTTAACTTTTTGACAAGTCAAGCACCTACTCACATACTCCACTATTTCTCTCTTCATGTTCAGCCACCAAAAATTCTGTCGAAGGTCTTGATACATCTTAGTGCTACTAGGATGTATCGAGTACCTTGAACTATGAGCTTCTTGTAACACTTGCTCCTTTAATTCCGTCTCATTCGGAACACAAATTCTTCCTTCAAATCTTAATAATCCCTTATTATCAAGACTATACTTAGTATCTTCTTTATTGGTTAATCGCTTCTTCATTTGGTTACACTCATCAATCTTGAGTTGTACCTCCTCGACTCTCTCTACGATGGTAGATTGCATCTCCGTCATAAAAAGCATCTGCCCCGATTCACTTGGCATCTTCAATTCTATCTCCATCCTAGCCATCTCTGTTATTAACTCATTTTGAGTCGTTAACATAGACAACTTTTCCCGACCCTTCCTACTTAAGGCGTCGACAACTACATTGGCTTTCTCAGGGTGATACAAGATTTCACAATCGTAATCCTTTATCAACTCCAGCCATCTTCTCTGTCTCATATTCAACTCCTTTTGTGTGAAGATATATTTAAGACTCTTATGGTCTGTATATATCTCACATTTCTCCCCATAAAGATAATGTCTCCATATCTTTAAGGCAAATACTACCGTGGCCAGTTCCAGATCATGAGTAGGGTAAACTTTCTCATAATCCTTCAATTGTCGTGATGCATACGCAATGACCTTGCCATGCTGCATGAGCACGCAACCAAGTCCTCTATGCGAAGCATCGCTATAAACTACAAAATTTCCTGTGTCATCGGGTAATGACAAAACAAGCGCTTTACTTAATCTTTTCTTCAGTTCTTGAAAACTGTCTTCACATTTATCCGTCCACACGTATTTCACCGTCTTCCTTGTCAAAGTTAGTCAATGGAGTAGCTATCTTCAAAAAAATCTTGATAAATCTTCGATAGTATCCCGCTAACCTAGGAAACTCCGCACCTCATCGGCGGCTTTTGGTTGTTCCCACTCCATCATCGCTTCTACCTTCTTTGGATCCTTTGAAATCCCTTCTTGGTCAATGACATGACCTAAAATCAGTATTCTTCCAACTAAAATTCACACTTAGTGAATTTTACATATAACTTCTCCTTTCTTAGTGTCTCCAACACTAATCTTAAGTGTCCAGCATGATCTTCTGGCGTCTTAGAATAGACTAGAATATCATCGATAAACACAACGACGAACTTGTCCAAATATAGTTTGAACACTCTGTTCATCATATCCATAAAATGCAGTTGGTGCATTCGTCAACCCAAATGACATTACCAGAAACTCATAATGACCATAACGAGTCCTGAATGCTGTCTTTGGTATGTCCTCCTTCCTAACCTTCAATTGGTGATACCCCGTCCATAAATCTATCTTAGAAAAATACTTTTGCCTTTTAATCGATCAAAAGATCATCGATCCCGGCAATGGGTATTTATTCATTATCGTTAACTTATTCAACTCTCGATAGTCGATACAAAGCCTTAACAATCCGTCTTTCTTTTTGACAAACAATACCGATGCCGGGAAACACTTGGTTGAATGTACTTCTTATCCAATAGTTCTTGTAACTGAACTATTAGCTCTTTCATTTCCATAGGCGCCATACGATACGGTGCCCTTGAGACTGGTGTCGCTCCTGGAAAAATGTCTATTACAAATTCGATCTCCCTATCCGGCGGTAAAACCGGTAATTCACTTGGAAACACATCCATGAATTCATTCACTATGGGTATTTGTTCCATGGTTGCTCCCACTCGCTGGGTGTCAACAACATGGCACAGATAACCTACACATCCCTTCCTTAAGAGTTTTCTAGTTTGTGTCATCATAAGACAACCCGAGCGTCCCGACGATTTATTACTGTAAAATATTACAGGAGGTTGTCTCAACGTCCTAATGCTCACACATTTCTTTTGGCAATCTATAATTGCTCCATGGTTAACCAACCAATCCATTCCGAGAATCACATCGAATTCTCCCAACTTTATCGATATTAAATCTATCGATAATTTACAACCACGTATATTTACGCAATAATTCCTATGAATGTCTTCAACAGGAATTATCTCTTCGTTTGCTACCTTAATCATCAAAGGTATAAGCAACTTTTCGGAAAGTAATTCTAACCGTCTAGCAAAATCACATGCTATAAACGAACAAGTAGCACTCGAATCAAATAACACGTAAGCATTTATGTTATTGATTGGGATAATACCTACAACTACATCCCCTGATGCCACCGCATCTTGGACCATCATATTAAAAAGCAGTGCCATCGGGTTAATCCTACCGAAATTTGGACCACTAATAGCCAATGTCGGTTGATCCACATACAAAGCATCCATGATTTTTCTTGATTTGGGATGCTTAGGCAAAATATGCCCTTCAAAATCCACAATTATAACATACTACCTTCCCTTAAGATAGACTCTAAATGAGTCTTCCCCACAGTTTTCTGGGCCTCCATCCTCCTCTTAGAATCCCTTGTTTTACTTCAGATTCCCAAAGTTAAATCTGTTCTCTTTTAGCTGTCGCCACTACCTGGCCGCCTCTCGGTCTTCATTCCCCATCAACTTTACCCTTGTTTTTCTTATACTTGTAGTAATGGCCGAGAGCCTCATTCCCACCTTCGCAATTATT